>WJFB01004336.1:0-10388 GCA_009870185.1 Pygmarrhopalites habei | reverse complement strand
CTGCTGAAGGAAAACTTTCCATCATTTCGTGGAAAATCCACTTTCCACCCAACATTTTTCCTTCTATTTTAAGAGTGTAAGATATTCTAATTTTGTAATTCAAAAAAATGTTTTCAGACTTTTTGTCAAGTTCATCCCTTGCATTTTTCTCTCGTTCTTCTTCATTGCCCTCATTCGATCCCTGGTCAAAGCCAGGAAGAGGCGAACACAATTACGACGTTCCCGATCAATGTTCCGTGAAAGAATAATAGAACAGTCTCTTACAACATCAATTTCCGTCTTCAGACCTCAAATGTCCCTCGAAAGGAAAGATCAAATTGAATTTGATCGAACAACAAAAACTCTTGTCTTGGTTCTTTTATTCTTGGCTACAGAATTTCCATTTGGGATTTTGGAACTTTTGATGGACCATCCACAGTCACCCACATATTACATGGAGTGTTACTTTCCCCTACTTTCTCTTTTCGTCTGTGACGAATTGATTTCCAGTGCTGCTAGCTTCTTTGTTTATCTGAGCTTGTCTAATACTTTTAGGGGGACTTTTATTTTCAGTGTCAAGAATTTATTTCGAAGGGCAGGGAATTGTGTTGCTACGCTTAGAGATGACAGAGAAAGATTTTAAAAAAAATTAAATTGTATTAAATTTATTCTCGGCTGTGTACACAATACACTGTACTTTTCCGGTACAAAAATGACCGCTCATTTTTGAGAATATGTAAACTGATAAAGACTCAATGTACAAGTTTGTATGAATGTGTTTTAAATATTATCAATACTAAATTAAAAATTAAAAATAAAAATAAAAGGGAAAGCAACCACGTTTAGCTTTGATGGAATTTTTTGCTGGTTAAAGAGAAATTAATTTTTGAAGCTATTAACTAATCATCCATATTTTGCTTTTTATAATTAATTCATTTTTTTATAATAAAGAAAGGTGTGAATTTTTTTGTAAAAAGTAGAACTGAAAGATGAATGTTTTGTTGAATGATCTGTAATACTTGCCATAATTAATAAAAATTCCCACGTACTACACAGATATAAATTCTTGTTTTGGATCTACCTTCAGCTTAACAACTATCATTTAATTGATGCACAACATAATTTGCTAAAGAGGCATGAACCAGTGTCCCTTCAAGATATGTTATGACTCGACGCCATTTGCTATATTTTTCAGTAAAATTGCTTCAAATTACAATTAGGTTGGTGGTGGTTCTCTTACGTCGCAACCAAAATTTGCCGTTTGACAAAATTTTAAGAAATCTGAAATTTGTTTACCCAGTTGAAAATTTGAATTTAAAATAACGTTTTTAAAAGTAGCTTCGTGAGGCAAGGTCATTTACGAGTGAAAAAGTATCTCCACATCTTGGCGAATTAAACGATAGGACACGTGGAAAGATCCATTTGTAAGTATCACAAAACAGAAATATTGATCTGAATATTTGTTGTATGTATTTTACAAAAATTATAACTTACATAACTTTTAAAAGGGATATTCAAATTTTGTACATATTCATTTTCTACCCTGTCCCTGTACCTTCAAAATTGGGTTCCTCCATCCCAAGAATCCCTATCATTGTATTACACAACCATGGAATTATTACATGTCAAAACTGTCCGTCAACAAGGAACTAAATACAATGTGGACCTTTACTTATGAGTATGAATTACAGTGACTATCATTTTCGCTGTTTTGACAATAATTAAGGCCAAATCTTGTGTATTGATTTTTGTACATACAAGTACAATCCAGTGTACTCGTTTACACTGGGAGTCGACTTTTTATCACAAACTAAACCGTCTTCGAATTTCTAACTTTTACAAAATTGTTGAGCCATAAAACTGAAAATGAGACTGACTTTTATATTAATTTCATTCCTCCTCCTGGACACAATGTTTACCGTTCTAGTGGACTGTAAAACTGACCCAAAGGATCCCAGCATAAATGAACAATTGACTGTCCTGAAATTTCATTACGCACTCAATATTTTAGAAAATTTATTTCCTCAGTTTGAACAGCCAAATCAAATTTTTCACCTCAATTTTTGGTTATTGACTCCAGACAAAAAATTATCAGTGTTACGATTCAATTCTCTCCAATTCAAAAAAAACTTAATTATGACACGGAAAGTCATTCTATCTACTCTTAATGGAAAAAACCCGAGTCAAAGAGAAATAACAAAATTTTCTTCTTCAATCGCTATTAACATTATCCTAATAGCCAATACTAACTCAATTCCTCCTGATCTCTCTGGACACTTTAAAATGAAGGATTTCCATATATTCTATCAATTTGAACCAACAACTGAGAGCATATTGTATTTACATCCATTTCAAAATCTCAAGTACAAAGCTGAACTCACAATTTACTTAGATCCTCCTTCGCCCTTTCAAGCAGTGTGTTCCACACTTTGTTTTTACTGTCATGGTGGTCAGTCCAATTTAATCAAAACTGCGGTAGAGTCAAGTTCGACTCATTTATATAGGACTAACCTTTTCCCTGACCTCACACAAAATTTGAATGGGAAGATTCTACTGGTTGCTTTTCCTCGTTGGGGCATGGAGACACACATGCGATACGAAGAAGTTCCTGTGGGCAGTGGTAAACCATGAATAATATAATTAACTTTTCCGAAAAATTTTGAAAATGTCATGAATGACAATTTTTTCTTGAAAAGGTCACTATATGTTCGTTGGTGGGATTCAACGTCACATTTTTATTCGTCTTCAAAAACAATTCAACTTCACTTACGTTATGGGTATAAAAGATGGATTCGGGAGGAAGATGCCTAACGGAACTTTTTCGGGGGTCATTGGAGCTTTACAGTCTGGTCATTGGGATATAGGCACATCTGCAGGTCAATATAAATAAATAAATAAATAATAATAATCAATTCGGGGTCTCTCTGTTTTATTTGAAATTAACACAATAATGCTGTACTTCGACGCCGTTCACGTTATTTCACCGGTCAAATGCTGCCTAATGCAGGTTTTCGTACGAAACATAAGCAAGTGGCGTTGAAGTGAAGCATTTCCTTCTCTCTCTCTCTCTCTCTCACACACACACATATGTAGTCAAAGAAATTTTCTGCCAAATTGGACAGACCCCAGACTGTCAATATTATTAATATTATTTTAAATTTAATTTTGACAATGTAATTAAATTACAGGTTTTGACGCGGACCGTTACTTCGTAGTGACTTACATGCCCGGGAATCTCTTGGAATCTATTAATTTTTTTGTAAAAATTCCCAAACAAAAAGTTAATTGGAAATTGGTTTACAAACCCTTCTCCAGTATCCTTTGGGTTACTTTTGGAGTAGCCACTTTATTTATTAGTCTTTTTTACTATTTATCCATCACCTCCCTTCAAAGGGCAATCAAACTCCGTCGTAATCATCGTTCTATAAAACTGACTTTTGAACAAAAATTGAGATTCAGTATCGAATTCGTTTTACGACCACTCCTGGATCAAACTCTGATCGAAAATTTTTGGAAATCTTTCCATTCCCTTCGACTCCTCAGTTTTGCTTGTTTCCTGAGTTATATAATCTTGGGAACAGCGTACAAGTCCAAAATGACTCAACTCTTGTCCTTTCCAGCTTTAGAAGAAATTCCAAGAACTTTTGAACAATTATCAAAATCAGACTATAAAATATATCTCAATTATGTGGGTGGACTGGCTCAAAAAAGCTTAGTTAAGACGGGGAATCCAGAACTAGAGAATATTGGTGAACGGATGATACTAGAAAAATCATTACTTAAATGTTTAGACTATTGTTTACAAGGGAGTAGGACGACTTGCATTGCTTTCGGGATGAATGGATTAGCTGAAGGGTATAAAAACTTTTCAAATGTGAATGGTCAACTTCTTCTGAAAAAATCTGTGGATTCAGTTCGATTTTTTTATGGTGGAATTATTCTTAAAAATAAGTTGCCCTTTGAAGTAAATTTTGCTAGAGCAATTAGAAGAATGATAGACATGGGGATGACAGGGAGATTTCAACAACTGGATTTCCAGGAAGGACGACGTCAGGGCAAGAAATGGGCTGCTGAGAAAGTTGATAAGGAAATGTGGAGGAGGGGGAGGAGAGAAGGGACGAATCCAATCTATCTGAGTGACCTCATGGGAGCAATTGTTTTTTCCATCCTGACCTTTATCCTGTCAGTCATTGGCTTTTCTGTAGAATTGCTGAGGTGGCATTGGAAAAAGATTCTGGGATTCTATCGGACGTCTCTATTGAAAAGATTCACAGGGAGGAACTGACTTTTGTTACATAACATAATTAAATTATGAAAATTTTGTTTAAAAAAATATAAAAACAAATATTTTGTATTAATTTGTATGTGAATAAAATTAAAAATGAGAACAATAGTTTTGGACAGTTTACACACATTTGATTTACGTACTTAAAAAAAGTCTTTGGTAAAAAACTTTAATTGTAGTAATCTCGTTTTTAAAAATTGTACTACAGTTTGGTTATTAAATAGGATAAAATTGAACGATTAAATCTTGGAGCAATATAAATTAAAATCGAGAAAATTTGTATTCTACACACATACACGGTAAAGAAGACGAGTGTTCAAAATATTAACAATTAAAATTAGAGGAAGAAACAAGTTATACAAGGTAATGAATAGCTGCTAAAGAGCATAAAAGTTGAATACTTAAAATAGATTTTGGAGTAGCCGATAGCTATATTACAAGTAATCGTATAAGGAAATTGTCAGATGACCCGACTTGGATATGCTTAAACATTTTCTATACATGGAATAATTATTGACAAAACTTATTATAAGTTGAAATACTTATTGTAGGAGATCATGGGAGTGTTTGGCTCTTCATACACTGAGATTCGTGTTTCCGTCGGAAACTTGCACTGTAGAAATCCCTACCACAGTGAGAACACGGATATCTCTCCCGAAAATGTACTTCTCTGACATGACGAATAATTGAGAGACGATGTTTCAAAATTGTTTTGCAAATTAAACACTCAAAGGACATTTGTCCACTTCCTGCTACAGAGACCGACCCTGTGTGTAGAAAACAAATCGAAATGTCAATTTTTGATCAATAATAAAAATAACGACGACAGTATAAATGTAATTATTTTGAGTATATTATATATATATATATCTTACGGAATTGACTGTTTACTTGAGCACCGGTTGCTCTGACTCCCTTTTGGTTGACACCGGGTTTTGACTCTGTGTGTGTGTCATTATCAGCTTCTCTCTTTGTTCTACGATTTACACTGAGGTCATGGGGTGATTCAGAACTGGTTGAAGCATCGTAAAAATAAGGGGAATACATCACGTAATCCTGTGGCATACAAAGTTCCATTTCCTTCTCTCCAGGCACATCCGGTTCGGTACAAGAAGACTGGGAATGTAAAAGGTCAAAAGGATCAATCTGAATGACAACTTCATCATCATCTTCTTCTTCCTCTTCATCATTGGGTGTTGAATGACCATTTTCTTGTTCTGATGTACTGACGAGTGGAGGGGATTCATTGTCATTGTCCAAATTTGAAAATGGATTTCTTTGAACTGAATTAGAATCAGTGGTAGGAACAGGGGAGGAGGTAGAAAGTTCTGCTCGTGTCCTACGTCGTCTTGATTGTCCAAACCGACTTTTCCGGGGAGTGACTGATGAAGATTTGACACCCCTACACTTGAGACGATGAGCTCTCAATTGTTTGTAGTCATAAAAGTCACTTTTAGGGCACTTCTTACAGGATAATCTCTCTTTGAAGTGAACTCGACGAACGTGTAATCTCTGAGATGGTAAAAACAAGAATTTTCTGTTTTAAAACCTTTTTTTATCGAAATTTGTGTGTTTTCACACATACACACAAAGTCAGTTAAATTTTAAAAAACTACAATATTCAATAATATAGTTTATACGCATACCGTATTACGTAGTGCGGTCAAAGTCTTGTCACACAGTAAACATTTGTACATCGGATGAGCTCCAGTGTGTATGACAGCTAAAAAATTCAAAAATCATATTAATTTACTTTACCAAAGTTAGAATTCTAAAGTCGTATGTAGAAGATGTATCAATTACCGATATATTTATTAGCTTCTTTTAGACTATTGGGTGACAATCGGTGATTTGGTTTTCTAAGTTCTTGTGAAGAAAGTTTGTCAGAGTCATTTTTCATGACGGATGGCAATATATTTTTGGACACGAGATCAGATTGCGAGTTTTGAGATGCTGTGAAAACAAGAGAAAAGAAGAATAGTATTACATACAGGATTTAATACAATACATTGCATAAAACAAAAATGTATTTACTTACCAGATCGACGGGTATTCTGTCGGGTCATCTTTCTTTCAGTATTGACAGGAGAAACTCTATTTTCCTGCTCCTCACCTTTTAAAAATAAACATTACATAGAGCTTCAGTTTTCTTCTAACAATGTATATTATGAAAGAGTATTTCAAGTACCATTTTCTGTCTCCGTTTCATCGTCATCATCGCTGATAAGGTCCTCGAGCTGTTTTTAAAAAACATTCATTTTTTTAAAAAATGTGTGTGTGTGTGTGTAAAACTCACAAAATAGACATATTTTATTTATTATACATAATTAAGATTTGAGTAACAACTTACATTACTAACTAACACTTTCCAACTCAATTTTGAATTTATGCTGGCCAGCTCCTTGAACGCAGTAATTTGTTTCCGAATTTTCTTTTTCTGTAAACAAATTATGATTTTCATCTTAGACATTTTTAAATACAAAAGTAGTACAGAGTTTGCATCATAAAATGTGAAACAGGATAAATTATATGCTTTCATAATAGTTTTGAAACTCACAAGTCCTTGACAATCTCCACATTTTGACTTGGAAGATTTAGAAAATGATGAAGCCATCGTTGTTGATTTTCTTCAACTTTTGAAGAAAAATTGGAAAATTGAAGTAGATCCGTCGATTACGTGACAAATAGAAAAGATGACACTCGTTGAAAACAATATCTAGACACCTTTCAAACTCTACATTTCCGTTGACACTAACTAACAAAGTTTTAATTCACATTTTGAAGAGAAAATCTCCAAATTGTTCAAGTAACAAAATATTATTTGTATCATACCTCTTGAAGGCTCAAGGGCGTCTAATACATCCCGTCTACAATACAGACACGCAATGTGTGTGCGTGTCATTGTGATGCGTGTGTGTGTGCATGAAAGAGCCTTCAATTTTTTGTTTCGTTGCCTAGGAATTTAATTCATAAATAACTAATGTTATAAATAATAATTAATAATATTGTTTTATTTTTTATGCATCTATAGTAACGATAGTTTTAATTAAGTTAGAGATTCTCCCGTTAAAATTAATGCTATGCAAATATTTAAATAAAAATCTACTATTTTTTAAAAACACTATTTAGTGTTTTTAATAGAAATTAAAATTTTAAAAATAGTCTTAAATCTTGTACAATTTACATGAACCTCAAGGAGCATGTAGCATCTTACAGAGATTTATTACCAACGAAGCGATGAAAACTCCAATCGGCGTCGAAATATGACAAAAAAAATCCACAATACTTTTGATCCCACAAACCAAATCTATTATTTATTTACGATTCATATCCAAAAATACAATAAACAAGTCCAACAAAAATCATCAACGACTGTTGAGCCTTGACATGACCTCCAGCCGAATAATTAAAAACAGTTGCTCCATCCTCATTAATACATTCCATTCTACTCAATCGATTCCCCAAAATTGTCTCTGCATCCCTTATCCAAGATGATGAAGCACAAACAAGTTTATTCCCCTTAAACTCTATCCTATTCTTGAAATTTGAGAAAACAAATCTTGCAAATTTTTCCTTGGTCACATAAACAAAATTATTATCACTCAGGTCAATAGTAGTTGGTCTTTTGAGACTACTCAATTCAGCCAAAGTGTCATCCGTCAATCTATTACCACTCAAATTAATCAGCACTTCCTCCTCCCTCTTGTCCGGGTTCTCATGGTTCATGTCCAGAGCTCCAACTTTCATGTCAATCATTCCATTGTTGGACAAATCCAGGTTAGACAATTGTATCATTGCTGAAAACATCCTTGATTCCAGGGTCAAAATATAATTCCCTGCCAAATTTAGACTGACTAAATCTGTGAAGGAACTCAGAGCTAATCCTGTTGAACTCAATTTGTTATTTTGTACTGACATTCTTTTGACCCCCCTTTTATTAACAGTTGTGAAAAATTTATTCAGGTACTGGTCATCCAATCCACAATTATCAAGGGACAAATTTTCCGTGTAGATGATTTCTAAATGAGCTCCATGGTCATCAAGATATAATTCAGTCAATGAAGGATTATTATCCAGTATGAATGAGGTCACAACAATAGGGACAATACTATCCATGTCCAGTTTGACCATGTCCGAATTGGACAGTTGAAATGTTTCCAGTGTCAAGTTTGGTTTGAGGAGCTCCACATTGAGTGCTCTCAGGTTTTTTAGAGTCTCATCTAAACTGGTTTGAGTGACTGGTTCGGCACAGGTAAAAAACTGAGTAGTTGAGTTACAGATACAAGGGGCTAGAATGGCGGCTGGTGGGCAATTCAAAGCTGAGTTTTCAGTGAAAACAAAAGAAAGAATGAAGATGATGGGGAAGAGGAGCAGTTTGAAAAACATTTTGAATTTACTTTTTGAAAAATGATTTCAATGTGTGTTTGTGCGTGGTCAAGGGTTAAATACGAATGAAATAACTGAAGTAATGTGAAATAATGTCAAATCCATGAGAAATAAATTGATTGGTTCAGGTGTGATGATGCTAGTGGAAAACTTTTAATTAAAATGGTTTAATTGCGCGTGGGAAAGTTTTGCAAGCACAGGTGATATTGACAAATTGATGGGTCCTAATTATGATGTACTTTAAAATGTTTTAATTTTTGAGTTGAGTACAGGTGACAATTCTCTCATGGTTCAATGACATGATTCTGTTAGAGAGAATAATATCTACATCATGTGTTTGTAAGAGACGAGTAACCAATTCTCTCAATAAACTTACTCTTGGGACAACCATTTGAACTTTTAGAGTAGTTACTCCGCGACACCGGATGGTCGTCGTGAGCGGCGTCCAAGTTAAGCAATCGGTTCAAGGAATTTTTTAATGACAAAAAATATTTTTCATGTGGGATCAAACTAGTATCCTTCAAAAATTTCATAATATTTCAATACGTAAATACATATCTCAATTTAATTGATTTTTTATCATCCCAATAGAAATAAATATTCCCACCAAATGTAATTTAAATATTACCCATATTCTTCCTGTTACGTCTACAACATTTTGCTTACACCGTAAATGTGCAAAAGGTGACTCAATTAAAAAAATTCTCTGATGCTACATTTCTTCATGTTTACATTTTGAAGCTACAGTTTTATACAGTTTTTCTCATATTGAATCATGGAGCTTACCACATTTTACACTGTATGAATGAATTCAGAGTCAACTTTTCCATTTGACTTTTAAAATGCTATCTTGAATTTATTTTGTCGTCCATCATATCCCTTCCCATTATCACAGTCACACACAAGACACACATAAAACTGCAGTCAAGGTCCTTCACTTCACAAAATGTGAAATGATGATTTTGTCAAATCATCGACTGCCAATACTTATTGATGACGAATGTATTTTTGTTGGTATTTATTTATGATAATTATAAATTGTGCTGTCTGTCCGACAAATGCCATTTTAATCCTAGACTTCCGTATCAGTCGTAATGCGTATTTTCAAATGTGTGTATGCTTTAATGTTGAAATTTCGGAGGAGTCTCTTTTTATTTTGTTGAATAGTTAGTCGTTTAATGGTTAGTCGTCATAAAATGGAGTGTTTAAAAAATATATCAACAATTTTGGTTCCCATTTTTGAATTTCAAGAATCATTCAATCTTGGATTTCAGACTTTTATCTACTTTCTTTGTCTCATCTATTGTTTTATTGGGGTAGCTATTGTGTCAGAAAATTTTATTCAGAGTATAGTCCAGATTACTAGTAAAACAAAAAAAGTGTATTTAGTCAAAGGGCAGCAGGAAGATGAAAAATCCCAAAAGGAATTTGTACTTGTTCCAATTTGGAACGAAACAGTGGCCAATTTAACTTTAATGGCATTGGGAAGTTCAGCAGCCGAGATTTTACTGACAGCAATTGAACTAGTCAAAAATAAATTTGAGGCTGGGGACATGGGACCAGGTTTGGCAATTCATTTTTTAATTAAATTAATGTATATGCTGACCTCTACGTCTCTACACCCTTAAAATAGAAGGAAACATATTGGGTGAAAAGTGAATTTTCCACGGAATGAGGGAAAGTTTCCCTTCAGCAGGTAAAAATTCTCCCCAGGAAAAGAAGGAAACTGCTTTCCCCG
>WJFB01004335.1:0-10388 GCA_009870185.1 Pygmarrhopalites habei | reverse complement strand
CAAATTCATTTTTATGAAAATCCAACCTAATTTCTAAGGGACTACGAATGGGTTCAATTTTCAACATTTTAGAAAAAAATAAATGTTTTACATTGTCATATTTTGTTTGACTCTGCTCACAGTTATACTAACTAAAAAACGTGATTTCTGGTTTTTTAATATTAAAATTCTGCAATTATAATTATGATTGATTCATGTCCTCTTTAAATAAGTATGATGACAGTAATCACAAAATGAAACAAATAGAATTGGTATTGACTTGTAACAATTTGAGAGTAAAGGAAAAGAAGGGAAAATAAGTCCGGCCAGGAGAGGTTTTGTGTGTGTGTGATTTAGGCTGGAGCCCTTAACAAGGAAACTAGTATGCGCAGGAAGTGTGTATCTATGTACCTCCCTACCGGCTATGTGTGCTGTCTCTACATGTCTTTGTACGCTTCGAAGGGGTTAATTTTGTATTCTCTTTTACGGGTGTCGACACCCGTAAAAAATACTTAATCAAGTACCTTGAAACCAGCCTTAGCACACCATTTATATAAATATAAATATATATTAAAATTTTAATATTATTATTTTTTCATACCACTGTAATAGGTTCCTCAGTCTTTCTACAAATATGTGTGGAAAATTACAAATTTTGACAAGATCTGTCAGGAAGCAGCCAAGGAATTTAAGCCAATCAAGTCTCGAACATTTCGCACAGGTGAAGACGTTGGAAAAAAGTCTGAATGGTAAACAACTGATAATTTTTTAAAAACAATAAACTTAGATTGCATTGTAATACTTTCATAGAGTATGTGTCAATAATTCCCAGGTATGTCTGGATCGAAGGAGTCGAAGGATATGTGGGCTTGTACCTCCACTTGGGTCTATCCAAAGAAAACGACAAAATTTTGCCCATCCAATGTTCTTTCAAGATTGGTCTAGGAAACTCTGTCAATCCGTTCCTCAGGAAAAGAAATTTTGGTGAGTAAAACGTACTACTAAGCAATGTGTCACTTTGACTTTGCCTCATGTAAAATAAGTAAATGTAATTACTTTTAATAGATTATACGCAAACAAAGAAAAATGGTTGGGGTAACCCTAAATAATCAAAATTTTCGGATCTGTATGCCAAGAAGGAAGATTTTCTTCAGGACAACTCTCTTCAAATCTCTGTTCAAATGACCCTTCATGGTGATCTCACCCATCTACCCCCCAAGTCCACTTTTGTTGAGAGGAAGGACTCAGAGACGGAGAAAAAATGTTTGTCGGATTTTGACCGGTTGTACCAGTCCAAATTGTTCTCGGATGTGGAGGTCAAGTGTGAACAAAAGATTTTCCACTATCACAAACTGATTCTGTCTGGTAGGATTTATAATTAAAGTTCTGATATTATTTTAGAGAAGTTCACTACATATTTACATGTAGCTAATCCTAACGAGACTCTTCAATTTTGTTTTTGTACAATTTGTAGAAAGGAGTTAAGTATCAGCACAAAGTTCAGTCAACAGATGACTGAGGCCAAATCAAATCAGGTGACGATTGAGGACATGAGGTCAAGTGTTTTGGAAATTATTTTGAAGTATATTTACACTGGGAGAGTTGACCTTCCTTCCGATAACTCTGTCAAGTTAACTGAGGTCATTTATGGAGAAGTACCAGTTGACAGAATTGAAAAATTATTGCATTAACAAAATGATGGAGGTCATGTCAGAGGAGAATATCGGGGAATTGATTGAGACTTCTCAAATGTACAATGCTGACGAAGGGCTCAAGAAGGTCATTTGGAATTACTGCAAAGAGTGAGTTTTGAAGTATTTTTTTCAACTTAGATAATATCCTCGTACTTTAATACATGAAAATGATTTGTGTATTAAGGGCACAGGCTGACCAATACAGTATGATTTCGCAATCGCGAGAATGATCACGCCTGAAAATTATTTTCCGAACAGTTGTGATTGCCATTGTTATTAACCTTTTAATCTGCAAATAGAACTTACCACAATTTTGAGAATCATTTTCTTGCTGGTGAAAACAAGGGACATTTTCCATGGGCCATTCATTTCGACAATTAATCGTTTTGTTTACACATTCTTTGACGATCGCGTGCATCTTGGACGTCATGCGCCAATTTGGATTTGTGGAATTAAAACCTTAAAATAAATAAAATAAAAATTCACATCCTTTTGGTTCGGTCCTCCTGAAATGGTGCTGAAAATGGTGGGTGTGTAATCCAACATTAAGTAGAAATGGTTTCAACTTACATATCATCCTATTTTTTTTCAAGTGCACAGCCACAACACTCCAATGATGTCCATGGTACACAGGAAGAATGAGAAAATCTATATTTTCCATGTTGTGATTTATTACACCCCCTGAATACTGTTCTCCCATTAGGTTATTCATTTTTTTTGTGGTCAAAAAATTCACTCGAGCCCCAATTGTGATCTTTGTGAGATAGCTGTCGATAATGACGTCAGTCACCCTCTATGAATGGAGAAATTGATTCCTTTCCTATTTGGGTACCCAAGTATGGTAGCTCGGTTACATCAACACTTTGCTGAAGGGTCTTCAGATCATGCAGGGTCACCACAACCCGACCTACTACTAACAAGGGCCTCCAAGAATTCTCCTCCGTCGCCTTGGGTAGTATGCCAGGTTCAACTCTGACAATTGCTGAATCGAATCGTTCACCTGTCAACAAAGTGAATAAATTTTACCGGCCTGAAATGAATGGGCTCCCACAAAAGAGTTGTTCCAAGGTTCCATCAAATTGAAAAACGTTTTTAACCTGCAACGTCTTCAGTACTGACTTCGGTGCAATCTTTTGTCCCTTCATTTATGTCATGTATTTCAGCCCTTGGTTCGACTGTCTCATCTAATTCATCCCCTGGCTTGACTGTTTCATCCGATTTTTCATATTCAACTGGTACTCGATTTCCCCCTCTTTTCTTCCCAACCTTGCTACTGACTTGGTTCTTATATATGTCTGTGAGAGTCACTTCCTTCACGTAGTTCAAATTGTCAAAATTTGTGTTTCCCTCGACACCTACAAAATTGTAACAGGTAAGAAAAGTCAAGGCCGTCCCCACTCTCATCGTAATGAATACACAGTATAATAAAAAAATATGAAGCTCAAAAGAAATAACTCACCACTTAAAATATTGACTGCCAGAATATGAACGCATCTGGTCTGTGATGCACATGAGCATCTTTGTTTCGGAAAATTTACCTAGAAATATACAAAACCACACACATTTAGCGGTTCACCATAGATCTCTCAAAACTAAGACCAAGGCCCTTTACTATATTGGGGGTCGGAATTCCGTTCCCCAAAAACTATATGAAGCCGAAAGTTAGAAAGCACCACGTTTTCACTTATGGCTCTTCACTACAGTCTTTGAATATAAAGACGATTTCACATTACCAGGTAAGCATCGCTTTCATCGTTTCGATCAGTCACCATTCATTTTCCATCTCGAACAAAGTCAGCTAGTTTTCTTTCAATGTGTAAAAGGGCGTCCTTCTTTTTTGTTGGGTAATTCACCTCCTTGTCTAGTCTAGAGGTCGCCTTATGATTTGTCACTTCTCGTTTTGAACTATCAAGTTTTATGATTGACCCTCACAGTTGTATGGGTTTCAGTTGATCCCTTTGTTGATAGAATCTAGGGTTAAGTCGGTGGTTTCCTTCAGATTTAAATAGGCTCTTTTCAATTTGAAGTAATTGAGAAGATTGAAAGTCGTTAACATCAGTCACCATAGAGTAAAGTGTTGGATTCTTCACTCCGACAAGGGAATGCTGCAGAACTTCATTCATGGACTCCCTGGCATTAAAAAAATGAACAAGAATTAGTTTCGCACATTTTGTAATCTACGTAGGTTCACGAAGTGTAGGGCCTTGCGAATTCAGAATTCCTTTAGGAATTCCGTCCCCAAAAATAGTGAAGGGCCTTGGAAATCCATAAAAGAGAAGTGTAGGGCCTTACGCTGGATTTGTGGTGACCCCAGAATTGTTGATAAAAATTCCATATTTTTCCACAGCCCCTCGAAAACTCTTCCTTAAATCGGCGTCGAGGTACTTCATGTAGTATTTCTTGAACTTTGCATCCCATGGAAGCTTTCGGCTTCTCTGCTGTTGCCGAAATTCTTCTTCTCTTGGATGGACAGACTCAATGACTTTGTTCTAGTACATTTCCTACTTCATCAACTTCCGGTTCATTTTCCTCAGCTGTACCATCAATTACATCAACGCTACAAAATTCTGCTGTCTCGTACATTGACATTGATTCACACCATAGGAGAGATTTGATACGGTAGTAATGAGCCTTTCTTGTCCTCAAATCAAAATGGTTTGAAGCATTCCAGCGGTCCACATTCTGTACATAATTAGAATGCAACGATTTTAAAAAACACTGAAACATCATCGAAACTACCACAAAAATGTACTACTAAAGTACTTTACAAAGTGCCTGACTTTGAGTATGTGTAGCTAACAGAAAACATGGGTTGCCTTCACAAGCATCTCAGAAATTGCGGATTTGATACACTGCTCTCTCTCGGTAATGATGATAGTCTTTTTTGAGTTCAACTTTTGGAAGTCTATGGCTGCCCTTTGAAAAAATGGCCCATGTGTGTGGCATTTGTCTGTGTATTTGTGGAATAAAATACTGAGAGGGTACACAGGGTTGCCAACTAGTCCAGGATGACGAACTGTGAGTGTGCTTACAAGCTGATTTCCAAGATTGAAGGTTGTGTCATAAAATAACACATGAACGGTACAACTCGATAAAGGTCATCAATGTGAGCTTGTAACTGAGGGTGTCTTGTCACTACGACTAGTCCTGGAATTAATTCCATTATCTTACAATCGCTGGGTGATCAATTGCGAAGACGTAGACATTCTTGATGTCATTTTGATACTTGAGATCCTCTTTTGTGATTAACCGATTTTAACCGAATAACATTTTCTATTTGTTTTTTGTCACGAGGGGCTTCAAAGTTTTTTGTGTAGTCATGGATTTCAGTCAGGTCTAACACTCTACAAAACATTACAACGATAAGGTAGTCACGAGTGAAATGCATTCCCACTGCCATTCCCGTCATTCGCGCCATTCATATCATTCCCATTGCCATTCTCACGATTCCCACTACTATTCTCGCCATTCCCACCACACAATATCTTGCCATTCCACTATGGGACGAAAGCGGATCATTTTTATCCATAATTCGGAAAATATAGAAGTGTAATGTTGGTGAAGCTGGATGTTTTATCAAAAACTATATTAGTTGAAGCTTCATTGTGTGCAATATTGCTCAAATCACACCTCATTAACTACTTTAATTTTAATTAGAAACTCGAAGTGAAATTTGTGTGTGTGTAATGTAAATGATAAAACTCATTTTCAATATACAAAAAGCCTCCTCAAAACTCCTCGCCCAAACTGCGTATGCATAATAAACAAATTGAGGTGCATCTAATTATGTTGGTCTGTAATACCGCAAATTATGCAAACATGGTGATAATTAATTTTGAAGTTAATTAAGTTCACTCCATATTTCTAACTTCAGTCAGCGATCGGTTCGGAGAGGATATAGCTGAAAGCCGCGAAGTAAAATGTTCAAACTTTCCAAAGTTCACAAATTGAAAAACAGTTTAAGGAAAAATTAATTTAATTGAAGTTGTTTCAGTTGAAACAGATATTCATAACTGCGGAAAAATTTCTATTATTTTTACTGTTGTGGACAGCAATGTTGTAAAACGTTCGAGGAGTACTAAGCCGGAGGTGAGTTTGTGTGTGTGTTGTCTTTCAATGTTGACAATATTGCTTTAATTAACATATTTTGACCTGTAGGTAACAAAGACGAGACAAGACGACATTAAAAATTTTATCATATTTAATCCACTAAATTGATGCATTTGAATTTCGATGTGTACTAATAGCATTTATTTTTTATTACTTGTTCAATAGAAAATGAATGACAAAAGTAATGAAAGAACCTCAGTCAATGTCATGACTGACAATTATGGACAACCTATTGTTCTCGGATCGACAAAAAGAAGGGACGAGAAGATGCTTGTCAGCTAATTTTAGGAACATTGAAGAATCCCCTTAATGAAATTGAAATGACAAATTTCGATGAAGATTATACCAGGTACGTCATCACAACATCAAACAGATCGAAATAACAATTTTAAATGAATGTACCTCTCAAAAATGAATCCATATTTTACGATATATTGGTATGATTTTAATTACATGGTGTAATAGCTCATACAAATAACAATAAGTACAATGAATGAAATTTTTTTCTTATTTCAAATACAGATTTGATTCAAAATTGACGTCGAGGTGGTCCAAGTGCAGATACAATTCTAAATATTTCGTTAAAAAATATATAACTTGGTTGGACAGATTTTACAGAGTTCCTGAAACGCTTTTGAAACAAGAAATTTGAAATAAAAAAAATTCTACGAAACCAAAACAAGAAAGAGGCCGTCCAGAACTTTCTTGGAAACAAAAGTTCACAAGATCTCAACGTAGGGATTTTTCAGTTTTAAGTGAAACACTTCGACAAGAGCCAATGAGCAAACTTTTGTTGGCTACTAGTCAAATTGCCAAAAAACAAAAAAATATTGAAGTATCACGTATTTTATCAGAAACTGCTTCTAGTCCAGATAGTCCTAAAATTTTACAGAAATTGTCAACAAATTATGTCGCTCCCTACACACCAGAAGATGCCCTGGCTTTTTGGATCGACCATGGATTTGGTAAAAATCAATTCAATGGAATTCGTGACGGTGACATTTCACGAGGCGGTTCTTCCTATCCATCTTATTATCAACTGTCCAAAGTCAAATCAGATTGTCGACCAGATAATATTGAGTTGGATCCATTTGGACATTTTGTATCTGTACCACTAAAAGATCTTCTCATCCGCACTGTGTCCAGGATCATCGAAGTTGTCACCAAAAAAATATGGGACCATCAAAAATTGAGAGGAATTATTCGAGAAGAATGTGTGCTAATTGTTACCTGGGTAATGGATGGAAGTAGTGATCATTCAAATTACAAAATGGAAAACGACAAACTGGAATGTCACTCGTGGCTGTTTGCACTAACTGTCATTCCTCTCCGTCTTACCAATTTGGAAGGTTTCATTTACTGGGAAAATGATACTTCCCAATCAATTCGATTTTGTAGGCCATTACGTCTACTTCTTCAAAAGGAATCCCTCCTTCTAATTCAACAACAAAAAAAACTTGTAGACGAAGAAATTATGGAACTACAAAATTTTTATCACAAAATTAATATTGGAAATGTCAACTATGTGAATATCAATTTTCAGTGTCACATAACTATTATTGACGGGAAAGTTCTTAATGCAGTTACCAATACTACATCGTCACAGTGCTGTGGTATTTGCCAGTCAAGCCCAACTCAAATGAACAATTTGTCCAACATTGGTACATTTACATTTACATTCCAAAAAATGGTTCATTGAAATATGGCATCAGTCCGCTTCACTGTTGGATTAGATCACTGGAATTTTTACTGCATTTATCTTATCGAGTTCCTTTTCAATGCTGGAGAGTAACTAAAAATATTAAGAAACTTTTCGACAAACGAAAACGGAATATTCAGGACAAGTTTAAAGTATTAGAATTGCGAGTTGATTACCATAATAATAATGGAGCTGGAACGTCAAATGATGGAAATACGGCACGTCGTACTTTCGCTAACTCATTCAAATTTGCAGAAATTTTGGAACTGGATCCACCAGTTGTTGAAGGTTTACAGATCATTCTAATAACACTTTGTTGCCAGAACCCAGCAAATGCAGATGTGTATGAGTCCTACTGTCTTAATTGGTTGGAATTGTATATCCGAAACTACAGTTGGTTTTACTTGCCGGCTTCAATCCATAAAATGATGATCCATGGATGTGAAATTATTCGGGAAAGTCCTTTACCGTTGGGAATGACGGCCGAAGATGGGGCTGGGGCGAGAAACAAGTATTGAAAACATGATAGGCTTTTCCATGCTCGAAAATGTGGACGCAAAGAAAATTTACAGGACATTTTCTTCCGTGCTTTGTATTCATCTGATCCCAAGATTTCAAGTCATTCCTTAAGCGACCGACTGAAGAAGCGAAAATTTAAGGATTTACCCGAACTCGTCTTGTCCCTACTCCAGAACGATGAAGAAACACCAGGAAAAAAACTTCAGATGGACGCCGTTGAAGAATTCTCCATAGAACAAATGTTGACTCATCTTGACCAATTGGAGTTGCCAAATGAAATGGATGAGAGGGGAAGCAATTTCGTTCATTAACACTATATTCAAAATCCAATTTACATTATATTATAGATTTTTTTCAATTTCGACTTTGCTAAAACGAAATTCAAAAAAATTGGAAAAAAACTCCTACTAAGATTTAACTTTTGTAAATTTTTAAAAATGTCCTCTGATAAATAAATAAAGTTTCATGCTTGAGTTTGAATGAATTTGAATTTTCTGTATTGGCGGGAAGGAATTAATTGTTGCTTTTACTAAAAATTTTGTTTACGATTCATCAACACAACTTTATTAAAATCAAAATTATCATAAACAAGCTTTTTTTAAATGCACTGAAAATTTTTCAGCGTTTTGGTTCAAAACCTATATATTTGTACTTTCCGACTACTTGTCACCAAGGTTTGCACTGAAATAGTTCTTATTTCTAGAGTTTACATTTTTGGCCAACCTCAACATATGGTCGTCCCATAGTGCATTCCCACCAAACGGGATGGCAAGAAATTGGCTGGGAATGGCGAGAATGGCAGTCAGAATGGTGGAAATGGCAGTGGGAATGACGGGAATGGCAGCGGGAATGGGTTTTAGTGAGACCCAAAAAATACCTTTGAATGGCCACAGGCTTCTTGCCTTTCGATGACAGGTCCTTAATTGCGCTGATTGTTGCTTGGTGGATAGAAGTAAATCCTGGATTGACATGAGCAGGGCGTGACTTTTCCATGTCAAAGTCTTCCATATCCACGTCCGAGGCATCGTTCATGTTTGTGTCAACTGAAAAATAGTTGAGTCAAAAATATTGAGAACTTGAGCCACAAAATTAGAGAGACCTAAATGTTTAGTTGTACGACTTACCATACTTGGAATTTGCCTTTTTGCGCGTATGAGCCGACGATGAGCGGTTGAATATTTCTTTGACTGATCTCTTCTTGCCACGATTCCCATGCTCAGTATTTTGACTTTCATTAATTTGAAATTTGCCTACGTCAAAAATCAGCAAATAAAATTTACAAAAATCTACTATATGGCGAAGAAATGAAAGACTGACCATGATACACCAAAACCAAAGGTGGCTCCCAAATCCGTGGGTTGTCAAAAGTTCCATTCAAATCGAAAATTTCATTTCGAAAACAGTCCATCATCTTTCCACTGTGGAGAAGAGTATGCTGTCTCTGCTTGACGAGCCTCACGACTTGGTGGTAGGGTCCCGGTCGTAATCGTCCGTATTTTCACGACTCCTTATCTTTAATCCAGTATGGTGTACTAGCATTGGAGGTGTCGAATAAATAAACCTTCAAAAAATGAATGTAAATGAAAAAATGAAAGAAGTTTTAATTAACAATTTTTCAAATACAATTGGGATAGTTCAGGGAAAAACAGCAATTCGTTTTGTACTCCCCAGTTGCTGAAGTGCTCACCGAATTCATTTCAATTGGGCCTTTTACATTTGTAGTGTGAATTTTCAGGGAGCCCGGATTATGGAAAATTTCCAACGCCTCCTCCCAAGAAAGAGAAGACCCTACAAAAAGTGACTCTTGAACATCTTCTTCCATGTCATCTTCACTAGCCAGTAGAATGGCAATCGAATAAAATGTCGATCAGTTTTCAAAATGTCAAATGTACGCCATATCATAGACAATGTCACTAAAATGACATAAATTACCATTCCAAGGACTATTTCCAAGTTGGTCATTCGAGCCATATGGGATTCCAGCCACCGCTGAGACCGAGAGGTTTAGAGGCTCTTCAGTACCGCATTTAGAGCCTTGTCCATCCATGATTATGACTGTTGATAAGTGTTCAAGTATATAATTTCCATTCTTTTTTTCAAAAAAAGTTCAGGGGTCTAGCGGACATTTAAATTCTAAGAGCTGCTTGACTCTGTCATTTTCCGCCAAGTGGGGTCACAGGGTCACACAGAATGCACACACACACATTTTCTCCTTTTTTAACAACACCATAGTATGAATTCTGGCTTTAGGTCATAGAGTGCCAGAAAGGCGTGCACTACGAAAAAAACGCACGAAAGAAATTGCACGCAAGTGCCAGAACGCACGAAAGTGCACGAAATGAATTCACACGTACGATGTACATTTATAAGACAATTAAAAATATTTA
>WJFB01004334.1:0-10389 GCA_009870185.1 Pygmarrhopalites habei | reverse complement strand
TCCCTCATTCCGTGGAAAATCAACTTTCCATCCAATATTTTTCCTTCTATTTTAAGAGTGTGTAATTGAAAAGGTTCAAAAAATTCGATGCATTTGTGGGGTCATAAACTTTGTCGATCAAAATGTGTGTGCGTGTGCATGCCTTGTCGAATTATGTCACAGGACACGTTGTTCAAGTCTATGGTTTCGTCCGGGAGGAATCTGGTGTGTTGGAACTGGGTTACTGGACGACCATCGACCCTCGTTTTGAACCGAGTGCTCGCAGTTCCTTCCAGCCAAACTTTGACCTCTAAATTAGTCAACAATAATTGGATTAGTCTGATTGTACAGTTAAATTAAATGTCTTTTCCATGCTTAAAATAGTGGTTGATAACACAGGCGGAAACATTACGAAGAAAAGTAAATTGAAATATTTTTGAGCCTCGTCTTTCAAAATTGTACAACAGAAAATGTTAGAATTAAATAATTGACTGACCATGAACGTCCAAGACACGTGATCTTTGGGATTTATTGACAAGATGAACTTTCCCTGTTATCCTGTCAGAAGAGGTAAAAATTTCTGTGGCTTTGGGGTCATCCAACTCAAGACTCATATCCAGATCTTCCAAAATGATCTTTTGTTTACGAGCGTCAAGTCTCCTTCTAGCTACGTGAGCGCCAGCCATATCACAAAGTACTTTAATTTTTTAAATACTTGTAACTATATTGTACAATTAAATGATCGTATTCTTTTCTAGTTGTATTCCCGAGATAAATTTTGAACACAGATTAGTTTTTTGTTGGACAAGTTGTTCTACATGCGATGCTTAAAGGCTTTAGTTTGTACGGTGAATGTTTTTTCAAGGACAGTAGCACCTGACTTCACACACAGAGAATTTACTTTGAAAAAAACAATAATTAAGAACAAAATAAACCCGTCCCCATTGTCGTGTGCAAGTAGTTAAAAAGAGAGAACAGATGTGACTGACACACACACACACACGGAGTGCAAATTGTCATTTCATAGGAAGGAGGGAAAGTCGTTGCGTTGGTAACGGATCGATACAGCTACTCCGCACTTCACTTTATGGCTATCCTGTTGCTTCTGGAGTGTGCATTGCAGGAACGTCCGAAGCGGGAAAGCGGGTAGTGGGTAGAGGGACGGGAGCTGATTTATAACATGCCAGGTAACACCTTTATTACTGGGCCTCCGTCGCTACAATGTAATTTCTTCACTGTCCCACATTTCCATATGTAAATAATTCAAGTTGGATTGTCAGACTTTGACGCCGCTTACGTCAATTACCACTTCCAATTTTCAAGCACAATAGCCACAAATACCAAATAGAAACAAGTGGCGTCCAAGTGAAACATTTTTCTTGTTAATTTACCTGTTTACCAATTGACCTCTCAACTTTTGCGAGGTCAAAGCCTGCAATCTCACATTAAAGAGGTCCTCTTGAAAGTCAGAAATGCTTGTCTGTAAATTCAGTAAAGTAAATTGCCCGTGTTATAAAGGGGAAATTCAGCAACAATTTATTTTAATCCACATGTAAGTGTGAATGAAACATCAATTAACTCTTGCGCTTAATAATTGGCGATAATATTTTTTGAAAATATGACATTCAAATTAAAATGGTTCCATCCACGGTAATTGCCATATAGAATTTCCAATGTGGAGATGTATACAAATCAATAGATCATGAGTCAACTTTGGTCCCGCCAAAAGCCACTCGGATTTGACTTGGGAGGATTTGTTCAAAAACATCATCTTTCCAACTCTCATCCCCATCATCATGCAAATGAAGTTCCAGGCAAGGACCCTCCATCCATGGCAGAATCATTTTCAAAACCGGGCCGAAAATTTTATTCACTGCAAAAATGTTTTGGCAAAATATCTTTTTAAAAACAAAATTTCATGCTGTAGTCTTGAATTTAAATATTTAAATGTAAAAATGCATTACTATTTAGGATATACACAGCCCGAAATGCTCCTGGTAAGTATCGCTTGTAAGCCTGAGTACATTCGACCCACGTTTGAATCACTGTATTCATTTTATGCACAAATTCTTAATTGTGTGTACATACCGAATTTAAATGTATTTTTGTGTAGAAATTAGTTACCAGCCAATGATTTAGCTTGAGTCAAACTGTAGTCTCCAACGTCCACAATCATGATAACTCCAGTTTTCGATTCCTTTGTCAGCTTAGGTGGAGTCGGAGCATTTTTGACGTATTCATTCGCTTGTTTTTCTGCCTTCGAATAGAATTGGTAAAGGTATTTGAGATACCTAATTTAATATAATAAATAGCACAGTCAAAAGGGAATTGCAAATCAAAATCATTATATACCAGTTTTATAATTAATAATTTATTAATATTTTTATTAATATAGTAATTAATAATTATATATATATATACCGGTCGCGGCCGTGTTGTTCTATGATCCCCTTGTGGTCTACATTTCTACCGGACACAGCAGTGACAACTGTTTTTGAGAAAAATTTTTATTCAGTCAATAATTTCTGTACCTTTCAATTGAATTTTTCTTATGTCATGGGGAAAAGGTGGTTTGAAAGTGGGATCTTTGTCTTTTCCAAAAATAATTTGGTACAAGCAAGATCAGTAGTTCAAATATGAATTAATTTTTGTATGGTTGGTTTTACAGACGATGAAATATTTCTTGTTCTTGGCCACACTAACAACTGCTAGTCTAACTTTAATTGCTTAACTTCGACGCCACTTGCGTTTGTATGTTCGTTAGGACGTTATGAGATCTCGTAGCTTCCTTAAGTGTTGTCTCGTTATGATGAGAAGTTTTTGTATTTTCATACCGGGTATTCCCTCCCGAGTTTTAGCATCCATATAAAAAGGCATTTCCAGTTCAATCTCTGCATTATATTCTTTATCTGCCAATTTCTGGAATTTCATTTCTTTCCTCCATTTTATGGACTAATCATAAATCAACAAAAGAATGCAAATTTAGCAGAATTGTTTTTTTATCCAACGAAGTACAAAAGTCAAAATCGTTCTACTATAGAATAAACTTCTCTCTTCATGACTCACCTCTCGAACGGACGCGGCAGCCTTTTCAACATTAAAGGCATGATCTACTCACACACAAATGATCACAAAAAGTTCATCTTATTTAAAATTTGAATTTCAAATTGTCCGAATTTCCTTTGTAGTTTCAAAACTAGTACTCACTTTTCAAGAATGGGAATAGGAACCATTCGTCATCATACTGTGGGTCAATCTTCAGGGCATCCCCCAATTCCTTTCTCAGCTGAAAATAATCACAAAAACAGTCAAAATGTCACCATAATCGAAAATTCGAAGGACAATCATTCATATTTTTGTCCTAGTCATTTTGAACTACTTTTAGCCTTGTTTACTCCAATATCCTGACAATTCATCCGAATTTAAACTCAATAGTAAATTCGCATGCTGCGAACCGCATGTACAAGAAAATAGCCACAAACGCCAAGGAAATGACAAATCCTGGACATTTTTCGAATTTTTCTCTTAATTTCCTAATTTCCCTGACATGCAATTAAAAATCCCACCTTCTTGATAATCTCCTTCAAATCCTCTCCCTCTTCACTGGACATTTTTTACTTATGATAGAATGGAGCACTCTGGTAAACGACAATGGTCAAAACCTCAACTAAACTACCTGTTCTCTTCCCCAGTGGAACTTTATTTAATCAGATTTAATTCTTTTTTCCCTCAGACCCACAAAAAATCCTTTCACACACACATACACTCACTCAACGTCAAATTGAGGTAGAAGAGGATTCCGTGTGGCATATCACATTCCCAGCACTCCATGCCTTCCATCCCTGCGTGTGTATTCCAGGCTGACCTTGGTCAAAACTGGTCCTTTGGGCGTTAAATTAGCATAAGAGTTGACATATGTTTCCATATATCCAAGAGTCTTGATTCAAGACACCACACCTCAAGACAACCCCAAGGTCCATCAAATCCATTGCTAAAGACATTTTATTTTGTAAACAAAGACGGGATTCATTTTTTGGAAGGGAAGAATTATGGCTAGCCGCTTGGGGGGACTTCACACACACACTCTCTCTCTATTTATCTACCCACACAACAAGCTTTCAAACACGTGCTTCTGGAAAGGGTCATAAAAAATTTTTGGACTGATTTAATGAGCCCTGGATAACAAGGACGCTTAAGTATAGTGTAAAGGTTCCAGGACGAAATGACAATTAAATTGTACTCCATCGGCGAGATCAGGTTTTAGGAATTCCGACACACACACACAAATAAAGAGCGATCATAAAATGGTCAAACATAACATCTTACTCAACATTAAAATTTTATAGGGTTTGAAGGAGAGGGAGAGAGAAAAAAGTTTTGACGCGGTGGCTGTGGTTTGAGATAGACAAAAATTGGATTTTTAAAAAGAAGAATTGAAAAATCAAGAGTTGGCCACCTTTGGTTTTAATGGGGATTTTTGTATGAAAAAATACTTGGAGAAATACAATTCTAATCAATCTTGTCTAGTGTCAACTTTTTTGCAATGTATATATTGGATGGAAGTGAGATGCTGACGACACTTCAGTGATGAGACAGAGACAGGACAACTGGAGAGCCTTGACTTGTCAGCAAAAATATTTTTGAGAATTCTAATGACACTCATTAATTTTTGCACAAGACGTGTGTGGGGTGAGAATGCTAAATCACGAGATGTATTTTTTATTGTGTGAATTGATTCAATGATATTTTGGCAGAGTAAAGTTATGCAAATTTGATTTTCGTGCATGAACAGGATACCACGGGACGGATGTTGGATTGGGGAAAATGGGAAAGAAACTAGAGGCTCTTTACTTGAAGTTAAATAATTTTTGAAAAATATAGCTGTAAGGAGTCTATTAAATTATTGATGCGCCTAAAATTTAGAATAATTAAAAGTCAGTCAGTTTTACAAGATTTTGCAAAAATGTTGCTGCCAATTACATAATAATGAAATTGCGGTTAATAAGTAAAAAATTAATTTGAAATGTATCCTACACACATTCTAGTTCGATGACGTCTAATTTAACAAATACAAGTTGGTGTATTAAATTCAAAAGCAATTTAACCAAAGGGAAATGGAATCAAATAATTTATGCGACACTTGAACGCCATTCGGAAAAATGAGCCAGTTTATTGGGAAGAATAACTGGTGGAAGATTCTCCTGTTGTAATGGTTTTTTTACAAAAAATTCTCAAAATGGTCACTTCGTAATTTTTACTTTTAATAATTTCAAAATTTTCAGACTGAGAATCATCAAAAATGTTTAGCTGCCTCCGTCCAGCCACATAATTTATTGGTTTCGAATCTTAAATTTGCATGTCTCGGTTCCACGCCGCGCTGTTCACTAGACTTTCGACTAAAATTGTGCATAAGAAAGTCTACAGTTGAAATGTCTGTATTCTGTATTGTTTACTTGTGACTGAGCCAATAAAAAGTTTTTATTAAAAACTATTTCAAAAATCGCTTTTATAAGATATCCAAATTTTTTTAACGGTCCAATAAATGCATTGCTCAGCTAAAACAATTTCGACACGTTAAGCATCGCATTTAAGCCTTCCCATGAACACTCTGGATGTCCATCAAACTTCATACTTCCACACACACATCAGTATTTATATTAATTTTTGTGTACATCCTCTCAAATGATCCATATTCTTTCAAGATTCAAGACATTGAATTGGCAAAATTGGTTTTTAATATCGCAATAAATTATGACTTCGACTCATGTTACAAAAAATGGTGAATTCAGCTGAAAAATCGTAAACTTTCAATCCGAGTGCATGGTACTAAGTCATCACTGATGACTCATCAGTGGAATTGTCAATTGACTACACATTTGAATGTGCAAAAATGCACAAAAAATTGTAATTAATACGACGATACACAATATCAAACGCAAAGACAAATGATTACAACACAGAAATTGCACTTGAGACTTTAGAGTATGAGTCATGCAACAGACAACATTTTGTAGTGAAGGGGGTTGTGGTTTTTTGAACAAAAAGTTGTTTGCCAATGTCATGAGTGCGAATTGCAGCGTTCTCTTTCGTAATCTCTTTTCCCCCTTTAACTAAGGGAGTCTCTCAACTGTTGTCTTCAGCGTTCACAATTAATTTAATTGACGCACACACTGCAATCCCCCTTTTGCCCTTCTCTTTTTCTGTGTGTGTGTGTGCGTGTGTGTTGGTTCGTTCTCATTTCTTCTCAAAGTCATTCTCCACTCTTGGATTCTTCACTCTACCTCGCCTACTTTATTCTCTTGTCTTTTTTCCTCAAATATTTCTTAAGCTGTTGAGAAGTGTGAGTGATCATCACATTTCTATTTAACAAAATATTATCAGTAGGAAAATAACGCGTGTGTGTGTGTGCTCTACATTACTCTCTCAAAATTACGATAATCCTTTTGAAAAATAGAAATTAAACATGACTTCTACAACTGATGCTGTTGAAGTCCGAGTTTTGCTCAAGCAACTTGACGGTGAAGTCCAATTTTTGAAGAGGGCACCAGAAATTGGGAAAATTGCTGCTTTTGCCAATAGTGGATTTGCATACTTGGCTGCACAATTCAGTACAACAAAAATAGCGGAAAATCCTTGGGGTTCGTTAAATTACGTGAATTTTTTAGACTGAATTTGAATATTGCAAAAGAAAATTTTATAATTGGATTTGAATTTTTTCAAAAAAATAGTTAATGGATTTACGACTGTCGTCTCTGCTGCCACAGGGGCTGGTAAATTTAATAATCACAATTGAAATTATATTTGAGATTTTTATTTGCAATTTTTTTAAAAATTCATTCTTCATTTTTTCCATCTTCAAAATAGTCGGGGATTTTGTGAAGCCGAGATACGACGACATGGCTAGACACAGTGCAATGATGGTTTACGGAGAAATTTATGAATTTAACGAGAAGGGGATTCACAAACGGAGTTGTGAGGTAATATTTTTTACATATTTTTCAAAAATTTGAATTTTGGTATATTAAAATTAAACTCATATTTTAACCTGTGATTTCAAATTGCTCAAAGAAATGGCACTTGGAAAATTTGGAATTTCAGGAAGCGCCAGGATTCAACGAACATCGGATAGCAGGTAGGACCGGAAAGACCAAAGACGAATTTTTACAGTGGCTTGCGGAAAATCAGTGCATTTACACGTGAGAATACAAAAAATTTTAAAATGATTGAATTTAACATTGCAATTAAATAATTTGGGATATTTTGGCCAGGGCTCAAAATTATCGGGCGTCTACCCGGAATTGCCATCATTTTGTGAAGGATGTTTGTGAATTTCTGGAAGTTCCTACTCCATCCAGTGTTACCCTCATTCTCAGCTGGCTTGATAATGGGTGAGTATAAAAATGGATGATTAATTGCTAGAGATTCGTAAATTGTCTGTTAAATGATGTGACTTAAATTACAGGGGAAATTCTGTGCTGGATTTATTTGAAAAAATGATTGGGAAGGTCAAGTCCTCTTCAACGGCAGCTGGGAATGCAGTTCCATTCGTGTCAAGTTTATCTAGTCCACCGGAACATGGGTCTGCAACAAGGATATCTTGAATATGGCAACAAATTTATTAACCTGAGCGATATTATGATTGTAAATAGCCATAAACTGGGATAAAACGACTTTAGTTTATGTAATAAGTTTAGAACTAAAGAGAAAATTTGATGATTGACTTGTAGATGTGTGGCATAATTTATTTTATACTTGATTATTTTACAAGTTTCGTACTTTATATTGTGTAGGTACAATTTAGATGAATTTTCGTTCGTTGAACTTGGTTTGTATTAATTGGAATAAAGATGAATTAATTTTTTAACAAAATGATTGCAATTTGTTCGCCTCAGAAAAGGTCTTCGAAATAGTTTCAAGAGTTTGACCACACCAAGGTTTTGCCGTTGAAAAATTCTGAACTTGAAGTCGTCAATCATTTCATTTAGTTCTACATAGGCTAGCTTTTAAAAAGTAAATTGGTGTGGATAATATTGTTAAGGGTATGAACAATGAATGGCCCTTATCGTAAGGAGGATGCCGATACACAAGTCACTTGAATTAAATAAAGTAATATTTAAAATTTGACAATATTAAAATTTGTGAAACTTCAACGTCAATTACTTAAATTCTTTGTCTCCGAATGGTACTGTAGTAAAAGTTAAACTGACTGGACAGGAATTACTCTCAGAGAGTCAAAATTCGAGCGATTCACTTGTGCTGTGCTAAATCAATACTATTGATAAAATGTACACCACGTTCAGTGCATTTTTTAAAACACTGGATATAATACTCTCCGATATAGTACACAGTGATGACTGGGACGAGGGATAGCATTTGTAGCAATTGTGCTTGAAAATTGGAAGTGGTAATTGACGTAAGCGGCGTCAAAGTCTGACAATCCAACTGGAATTATTTACATATGGAAATGTGGGACAGTGAAGAAATTACATTGTAGCGACGGAGGCCCAGAAATGAAAGTGTTACCCGGCTTGTTATAAATCAGCACCCGTCCCTCTACCCGGTTAGAGTGAACCACGGCTTGACAATGCTGCCTCTCATTAAATTTGTAATGCTGCCTCCCATATAGGCATTCACAGATCGGCTCGTACAGTTCAGTAAATTATCATCTTCCACGTCCACTTTCATTTTCTAATTTGGCATGCTGCCTCCTACATACACTTTCCCATACTGCCTCCTACATGTTGCCAATATTTCCATGATTGTGCCCCCGAGACTTTCAGTCAAATATTGCTTCGAATATTTCTATGAGTGCCCATCCCGGTGCACTCTCTACTCGTACGTTGACACACACACACATAATTGAAGTATGTATTATAAAATGCTAGATATATTTTTAATGACGCTACAATAATTTTGGGCATTGATTTTAATTAAAAGCATATAAAAATTAGATTAAATTTTAATTGTCTAATAAAAAGTGGTAAACAGTAAATTTGATCAATTAGGAATATTTTAATTGAATAGAATCAAATTAAAAATATACCTCCACCTTATGTATGGCAATTCTTGATGTGTCTATTCAAATTGTCCTTTCGGATAAATGAGGAGGAACACCCATCAAATGGACACGGTTTTCGAGCTTCATGACTTTCCATGTGCCTTGATTTTCCGGATGTGGTCCGAAAAGTTGAGTAACAAATGGGACAAGTATAAGCCAAGTTTGCTGGCGAATGTTGGAAAGCAGGGGCATGAATCACTTCATCTCTTTGTACCGGATTCATATCCTGGTGTCCATTATCTGCATTGTAGAAACCAAATTTGCAAAGTGTGACTTTTTGGTTAAATTAATATATAAACTAAAAGATCTATAAAATCTACTCTCATGATCGCTGCTTTCCACCTCCGTCTCAACATCGGTCGTATCAGAGCCTTGTCCTCCGCTACCAGCGGAATCAGATTCATATCCTTCCAAGTTTCCTCCGGCTTCAATGGCTCCGTGGTGTATTTCCTCTTTAAAAATCACAGAAGAATTGTCATTAAAACCCTCATGATCGTTCTCAGCGGCTCTGATGTCATCGAATACAAAATTCACAGGAGCCTCTTAATGTACAAACGATGCACAGATATCACCCATATTAGCTTAGACACAGCAAGGACACTTATGACCCCACGTAGGTTTCTCTGTCAGCTGATCGTCCCGAGATTGGTGGCAAAATGGATGAAAAATGTGGAGCTCACATTGTGGTCTCGACAAATGAACCACCGTTCCCTCCACTTCAGTATGACAAAGAAGACAATGCATCCTTGATCGACAAATATACCTATTTTTATTAATTTTATAACAAACGATTGATAGATTGTGCACACACGAACGTGTTTGTACAAATGACAAGCCTGCAACAACGCAAGTGTGAGTCATGCCAGATGTATTAGTCTGTATCAGGTGTGTTTGGAAAATAGAAAATTGACCTGAACCCTTAAAGATTATAAATATCGGCTACGGTATGGTTTTTATAGCCGGGTATAGGGTGGCTCAAAAGGTTGTTTTAATACTTTATAAGAACTTGAGGGTAATACTCTAGACACTGCAGTGACGTCAAGGTCAGTTGGGCCACCCTATACATTGGGGTGTTTTCAAATAGAAGTTAGGTACTTTTCTCATACAGGCATTCATTTAAAATTAACACGATCAGTCATCGTGTTGCTAGTTTATTCATTCCCATTGCATTTAATTTCCCAAGTTTGTGTCCGATCCATAGTCATGCCCGCCATTACAGCTGAACGAGTAGCGGAGCTTCTCGAGATGGATGGCTTTGGGATTTTGGAATTTGGTAGGGTAATTTGTGACGACGATTCGGCTTATGATTTTGCTAGACATACTGGTTTAATCAATTTGTCTCTACCATTATA
>WJFB01004333.1:0-10392 GCA_009870185.1 Pygmarrhopalites habei | reverse complement strand
ATGCGAGCCCTTGTGTCAAACCACGCCCCTTAGTGCTAAGGAGAGACGAAACGCACTGACTATTTTACACTCATATGAGAGTCCTCACTCACATATGCTACAAGTGCGGTAAGGCTCTAATTACGCAAATAATATCATAGTCATGTGATGACAATTTTTAGAACTGTTTCAAAATAGATTATTGAGTCAATAATGTCGACAACAGTTTATTGTGTATATACTTAGTCATTTCAGTAATAGACAAGTGTGTGTGTGTGTGTGTTCACAGCTTACTCATGTTCTGTGCCTTCAAATAAATGCCGTCAAAATCCAATATACTTCATTTAAAATACATGCAGCATAATGAACAATTTTTCAATTAATTTTTTCCATAACTACTCCTTTTTAATGACCGGCAAAAAACAACTACAGCACATTCACATTGTACTTAAAGTGTAAAGTCAAATTCTAGGAAAATGTGTGAATGAAGAGTGAAATCTACAATAAAATAAATACACACAATCTTTAATTTTCTGACAGATTACCTGAATTTTAACATCAGTCAGTTAGCCTTAATGTCGAATGTCGACAGAACCCCCTACAAAATCCTCAAAAGTACAGTTCAAAATTTTCACTGTGTAGTGTATAAAAAAAGCAATGAAAAATTAAGTTAAAATGAAAGTAGTGAAAAACTCCAAGAAATGAAATTAACAACTATTTTATAATCTACTTTTACTAGTCCTGTGAACTCATCACTTGACACTAGATTCTTTTCTCAAAATAAATACGTCGTATCGTTACGAGGGACACCATGTCCTAACATTTATTGTTTATCGATGTGTGTGTGGTTCATTCATAACTCACTTTTCAGTCATATTATTGAAGGATGTCACTAAATTTCAATTCGATAAACTCTTTGGCCATCCTTCACTAACTTTGACTTTTATTCAAGTCAAGGTAGCAGTAAGGTAACAAGTGACACCGAAGAATTTGGACCGCGTCCTCCGAAAACTGGAAAATTTAAATTCAAAACATTAGCTCTCTTTTTACGAAAATTTTCTATACTAGCTAACCCGATCACAAATTCCTGAACAATTAGGGGGATGTAATAATTACATCAAAATTATTTTGAAGATTACCAACCTTGTGACCTGTAATTGAAATCCGTTGGGCCCACTTCAAATGTATGAGACCATGATGAATGATGAGATCATTCAGGAAACCCTCATCACTTTCCTCATTGTTTCCCACTTCATTCTCTCCCGCCTCCACCATTTTTATTTCCAAAGACGTCAGCCCTACGGACCACCCAAGAAAATGACAAAATTAGTAAACAATGCTAACTGTTCTTATCTGTAAAATTTTTCGATAAAAAAATTCAAAAAATATAAACAATATTCATCTTCTATCGCTTCATCTTACTTGTCAAATTCCCGATGGAAGCTCCACTAAACCCCCCAACCTCCGTCCCATCCACCCCCATCATAATTTCCCACCCAATCAGTACAAAATTCCAATCCACCCCTCCCTCACTCTCCAGAGTCAAACTGAATCTTTCCAAACTGGTCCAATGGTAAAGAACCATTGTCACAAATTGTGGTTCTGGAGAAACCAACGTAACTTCTCTCAAGCTAGGAAACACATGAAGGACCGGAAGAATACAGGAAGTATCTTTCATCCCCGGTGGGAGAACAAGAGACTTAAGGGAATTTCTCCTTAGTTCTCCTCTCCTAATCGGAGGATCTGAAGTACTCAAACAGTCTTCAAAAATTTGTGTAAACAGCCCAATCCCCCACTCCGATTGGTTCTCCCCGTCATCGTACATGGATAGAGTGATCGTTTCCAAATTCGGGACGAACATGGAATGGACTAGAGCCCTTAAGGGATCGAAAGGACAAAACCACAGCTTCAGATTTGTTACTAGTGAATTTGTATTTAAAGTCACATTTTGTCCGATTTACCTGCAAAAAATTGACCCCTTACAAAATTCATCAATTTCCAATTTGTAATGCCGTAACTTTGTCAATTTGGGTGAGGTCATCCAATCCCCTCCTTTGTCTGCGGGCCATGGTTCATACTGTCTATTGAAAAATACCATATGAAGTTTCTCCAGTGACCTTCGAATATGTTCGTGCATCCCTTTCATGTCTGTGTCTGACAAGTCGTAACATTCATAAGTTGCCGATTTCAAATTCCATGGAGTTGACACATAGTAATTTGCTGAATTCCCACTAGCCCCTTCATTTGCATACGATCGAATTTCCATTTCCTGGAGATTTGCCATCCTCTCCACCCAATAAGGTCGACCTTCGAGATTTGGATTCCAAAATTCTTCCACCAACTGACATTCCACGTGGAGTCTCCTCAGTTTTGGACTGACACTCACAATCCGCCAAAATCGAGCGTCTGGTTTGGCATTCCCAGTCACTCGAATGACCCTCAAGTTTAGATTCACAACCTTTTTCTTCCTCCTTCCTGATAGTTTCGATGGATCCTCCGAATTCTGATTAGCGGGTGATTGTGAAGAGGAGGGGGAGGAGAAATTGAGAAAATTGTGAGCTTTCCTAAAGTGTTTTGTACACGGCATTGAAATCTCTTCGAGAGAAGGACAACGTCGAAGTAGGAGATCTTCATAGTCTTTGAGGGTCAAATCTTTGGTCAAATCATCCCACCAATGGGAAACAACGAGGGATTTGACATGACTACCAAGGAGTGACCAAATGTTGGGATAGGAAGAGTGAGTGATTTTGTCACAAGTAAAATTTCGAAAGAGGGTCTTGGATGGGTAGGAATTCATCCAGGATTGGATTTCGGAGAGTGTGGTCAAGTCTTCTGCGTCGAGGCTGATTGTACTTTTGCGGAGGAGTTTTCGAGTGACTGTTTCTTTCCATTTTTGACAGACTAGGCGGCACCTTTTGAGGATGGGGACGGAGAGCAGGTCAAATACCAAGTCTAGAACCTGGTTTCAGAATTTCGAACCGAAATCCAAATAAATGGTTTCAAATTAAAATTATACATACAATTCAAGCTTTGAATAAAGTCAAGGTCTCATATTTGATCCCCAAGGACCCAAATTTGATTCTCTTCAACAAATGAAAGCAAAAACCAAATGATTTATTACAAATCAGGGGGCTGATTCTCGTACACTTAACATCAACCTAACATATGTTAGTCCATATAAATAACATGGGATGTTAAAGTTAACATTCTGTTAAGTCGTACGAGAATCAGGCCCCAGAGCTCCAGGGACCAGAATTACCTCCTTTCACAGTTTTCTCTGTGTCCGTTCCACTCGAGTCAGTTCTAGTCGGATTTGTCAAAGCAGAAAGCTGGAGACGCTGGAGTTGACTTGAACGAACTCGATGGGAGGCTTTCATGACCATTGGTCATTGATCAATGTTGACGCTATCATAGCTTAGCTATGAAGGGATGGATAAAATTTGGGTCCAGGGTTCCGTATCTCCTGGGAGAAATGAATTTCTAGTGCACAGTGGAAAAAACTGGGAAAAACCGGGAGAAATACAAAGGCACTGAAAAACATGACAGAAATGCCACTGAAAAATCACTGAAGATCTCAAGTTTTGACATTTTTGTTGGAATTTTACAAGCTTTGATAAATATTTCTGGACGTTTTCAGTGAGTTTTTCAGTGCATTTTCATTTCTCCTATTTCTCCCGGTGAACACAGGTGGAAGAAACGGGGTATCTCCCATTTCTCCCACTCCCACTTTCTTCCGAACCCGGAACCCTGTTTGGGTCCTTAGAGATCAAATATGAATCCCTGTGCTTGAAGAAAATATTTTCCCTTTCATTCTCAAGAAATTCATTATAAAATTGAGTCAAATGAATCAGACCAAAGTAAGATGAATCTATTTTGATTCAAAATAAATTTCTAGACTCACCAAAGGATTCATAATCGGATTATCACATCTGACAAAACTTTCTTCGCCCACTTTCACTCTCACTCTCTCCTCCTCCCTCTTAAAATTTTCTCTCAGTCTGTGATCTCCCATTGTGTAATTCATCGAAGGACACCCACAGCGACAGTCTCCGTCTCTCCCTTTCCTATTTCTTCCGCACAACTCTAGAGCACTAAAGTGAAATAAATACAAACGACAAACACTAATTTGTCAAGTTGTTTCCGAAAGTCCACAAAACCAATCTGATTCAGAATTTCTGAGAGCGAAGACTCGACTTATCTTGAGATTCTTGACTTACACTTTTATCTTTTCGTCTCCACTTGTCCAAGAAGAACAAATGAGATAAGGAAAAATTTTCCAAAAAATTCCAAGATATTTCCGTCTTCTTCCAGTCACATCTTCATCTCTGCACTTCAGCCTTCTCACTGTTCTATATTTCTTTTTCCACGCAGCAGTCTATTTAATAATGCTATTAGTCTAGTCTAGTCTATTAATAAATACACTCTTGATTCTACCTGTTCTTGTGCACACACATCCACAAACACTTTTGACATGTTTTTTCCCTGCTTTCTCTATCCGACTCCTCTGCTCTGCACACACACACGTGTGCTCTTCTGTGAAAACTGTTGAAAGCATACGCATTATACTTCTCTACGGAGAAATGGGGACATTTGAGGGCACATGACACACACACGCAGTACATACAGTAAGGGAGAGGAAGGTTAAAGAAGACAATGTTGTATAAATGAGCAGAAAATTATTACAGAAAAAGTTCGACACGGTTGCAATTTGCAATGTGAAAGCTGAGAAGTTTCCCCACAGTTTTCCTGTTTCAGTTTTTTCTATGATAAGCGTTAATTAAATTTTAAGTTAACATTCTTATTGCGGGTAAAAAAGACTGTCCATGAGCACGCACACACAAAAGTAGTTGACCCTTCGTGGCCCTTAAACAGAACTTCTGTTACAGATGGGACCATTTCAATTCTTTTGCATTGTCTTTTTTAAACCGAATGTCTCTCCATTTGATTTACAAGTGATTTGGACGGTTTTTTAAAAAAAAATTGAAATTAAATTCAATTGTCAGAATACTCTTCTATTTTGTAAATGGGAAAATTAATGTATTAATTAAGGATGTGCAGAATTATCTATGTAGATAATTCTGCACATTTGCACACAACATTTTTTGTACAAAAAATGCTGTGACCATTTTGAAACCAGAATCTGCAGTTTTAATTACAATTAGAGGACAACCGTCTTATATACCCACCTGTCTTTTTTACCTTCTCTTCCCCTATCGATTGTCGTTGCTAAGGTCTCCAGTGTCTACAGCACACACGCACACAGGTACACACTAAGCCCCACATGGAATATGTAGAAGAATATGTAGGGAGGAAGACGAAAAGTCCGCTGAATTCACTTTCCCCCTCATCACCTTGTTGCTTCTCTCCGTCGTATAATGTATTTTGCAGCTTTTAACTCAAAACTCCGGGAAATCGATTGGCAAAACCCTCGGTTACTCTACATTGTATTTAATCTCATCTCCCTCTCTCCAGAAGCTCTTAGTGTGTGGGTGCGTTTGTGTGTGTGTGCAGATGTGAAATCCTATCTTTTCCTGACGTCTTCTGATCCTATTTTATGCGTCCTCTAATTATTCTTGAAACTCCGAGTCTCCCTATCTCCCTTTTTAAACACAAGTCTCTCTCTCTCTCTCCTGTAATTTGTTCTGCCAGCCACACACACACACACTGTATCCAGTATATTCAAAATCTCTTGATGAAGTTAAATAATACACTGGAAAATTGAGACAAGGGACAATTTTGAAGAGACTCACTTGCACTTTGAAAATAAACCTCTTCCCAAATATTCGGATGACATCACAAATTGGGGTTTGTGTGTGTGCGAGAGAGAGATTCAATGTGTGTGTGTGTGTGTGTTTATTGCCACACTGCACAACAAATTCACACACAGACCACACAGTTAAAAGATGAGGGTGAAGGTGGAGGACAGAAGGATAATGAGGAGTAATAAGTAGTTTTAGTTAATTGTGGTTTACAATATACAGGACTGTACTGTGTGTGTGCGTGTGTGGTGGGAATTAAATTTTGTCTGTACTGAGAGAGAGAGAGTTTGTGTGTGTGTGTGTGTGGTTTAGTGTGCAATATGCGATAGAAAACTACATAGTATTTTCCGCTTTGGTTCTATACATTTAGAGAACATGGACAAGAGACAGTCTCTCTGAGAGACCATCTCTCTCTCTCTTTACTAATGCATGTGTTTACGTCAAAGGAAGGGGAATGAGTGTGTGTGTAGATTTTTAATCCATATTGCATATTCAAACCACAGACCCACAGATACCCTGAGCCAGTTGAACTGACAGGTAACCTTGTCGAGGTGACCTTGCGGGGGATCGGCTTGCAATTTTTACAGATCACACACACGCATTTCATATCATGTTGAGTCATGGATGTCTAATGATATGGTCCAAATCCTCTCTTTCAAAAGACAAAGAATGAGTTAACAACAAGGTGTCTGGCATGAGCCTGGCAGAATGCGGTCAGCCGGGTAGAACCAGGAGATCGTGTCACGATAATCACGTTCGCTGCTTCTCGGCTGGAAACCTGAAAGAGTTTATGTGGCGGTTGTCTATTTTTATTTGAGACCAGGCTATAAATTCAACTTTCACGCGACTGGTTTGCTAGGTGTGATTCCGAGTGTGAGATTTGGGGATTTAGATGTAATAGAGATTGCGTTAAGTGACTGTAAAGTTGTGTCACACATTTGAGTGTAATTAGTAGAATTGTGGGATGGGGATAAAATTTTGTGTGCGTGTGTGGGGATAGGTATGGATGGCTTGAATTGGGAAATGCGATTTTGAAATTATTTGACTTCTGTATGCTGAACATAAAATTTCTACTGTACACTTCTGCAAATAGTTGACTTTATTGCGAGATAAATAGCATTTTTTGTGACGCGTTAAATCTGTCATTTAAAAATATTTAAAAACATTTTAGATGTATGGCTCGCATGACAAAAATCATTTGTGGTGTTAATGTGTTCCGAAGAAATTGTAGGGTTGTTGTCTTTGAGATGACACGCCAGAAATTGATTGCTTAATTACTAAGTTAATAGAGTATTTAAGTGACAATTTGAAAAATGGAAGTGTCAATTGAACAAGCTTTAGAAAAAGTGTATTGATTATAGTTAAAAGTGGAGGGATTGAACAAAGCAAATTATTTGAGCTGTCGGATGTGATTTGTTGTGGAGGGAAGAGGGAATGAATTATGTATTGAATGGGAAGGTGATTAGTCATAACATGCTATTTGCATCCCTATCAATTTGTTGATTACACACTTTGGGTTTGACTGAGAAAATAAAATAAAGTCATAGACATGATGAGGTGATGACTGATTACTTGTGTAACAAAAACTTCCCAATTATTTTCTACTCCACACTTTGTAATTCCATTCATTTTGAAACACACACACTACACACACATCCTTCAAAGTCAATGTCACCGAAATTAATCTGTAATGTAATAAGTAAATAGAATGTGAATGGCCGATAGAAAAAAGTCTAATTATTTTATGGACTCAAAATTATTGAGGATTGGGAAAAGGTGCAGGAAAGGAGCTGGAAATACGGATTTATAACTACATACTTAATTGTAAGACACAGTGTATTTGATTTGCAATTTTAAAATGGTCATTAAGAAGAAGGTAGTGATAGTGGGAGATGACACAAGTGGGAAGACGTCCCTTCTGAATGTCTTTAGTAAAGGGAAATTCCCGGAAAAGTACATCCCGACGACCTGGGAAGATTATCGAGCTCCCATCCAAGTCGATGGGGAGGAAGTGAGGATTAATTAATTAACATTTATAATAAATGATCTATTACAATTTGCAAGAGACAAGATGGTTTAAAATTTTATTGCAAAAATGACTTGTTAGATATAAAATAAAATCTTCGTACAATACTCTTTAGATGCAATTAGCCTTGTCTGACACGGCCGGTGACGAAAGTTATGACCGTCTCCGACCTCCATTGTACCGGGATTCGGATGTGGTCATCATTTGTTTCTCCATCTCTTCTCCTCAGTCTCTTCAAAATGTTCTGGAGAAATGGAAACCAGAGGCACGACACTTTTGCCCTTACATTCCAATAATTTTGGTGGGGAATAAAGTTGACCTTAGAAATGATGACCAAATAATCCAACAATTGAGACAGTCAAATCAGGAGATGGTGACTCGTGAACTTGGACAAGTGATGGCTAGTAGGATTAATGCTTTTGCATACCTGGAATGCTCTGCAAAGAGTGGATATGGGATCACTCAACTTTTTGAGACTGCAACCCGGGCTTCTTGTCAACGGGTTAATTCTCCAGTAAATAATTTATTAAATTTAAAATGATGTGTCAGCATTTTTAAAATTAAGACGAATTATATACTAAAAGGTATTTCTTACAGACTACTTCTCCAGTATTTGACTCCAGACCCACATCTTCCACAAGGGTCACTTTCCCCAACGCTGGTTCTTCTCAAGGATTCAGCGAAGACGATACTGACACTAGAAGATTAATTAATACGGATGTAGACCTTGAGGGTGGGGGAGCCCTTAGGATGTCCCAGAACATTTTGCATAATAAAGGTGGAATGATGGCAGCAATTATTGGGCTTTTGAACTGTGTCCTTGTCACTGTTCTCATATTAATCCAACTGGGTGTCATTTCAAAATAATAATAAAATAATTAAAACACAAGTTAAATGTGATGACTTTTTTTTAAAATAATTTTTGTAACGTTTTGTCAATTTTAATAAATTTTTCTTCTTAAAAAATTGTGTGTGTACTGTGCTGTGTGCTCATGTGTCTGTCATTTTCTCATTTCTATCAAGTCTTTTAATGCAAGTAAATTTAATAACATTCATAGTTAGTCATGACTCATGAGAGCCTTGAATGTGTGTGTGCCACACACACTGTGTGCCTTAAAAAGTCAGCCTCCTTTCCTCTCGTGTTGTCTCAGAGGAGAACTGAAATCCTTGCGGGAGAAGTGGGATTGGAAAATATTCAAAATATTTTCCGTTTTTGGTGGTGGGTTTTGATAAGAAAACCTCCAATTCTCCGAAACAGGTCATTTCAACTACACTTTTGGAAATAGAATTTAATTCTGGACATATTAATTCACATACTGCTGCTCAGGTAAATCTTGACATTTAATTGAATGGCTTAAAGTTAAATCTTTGGACACACACACACACACATTTTTATAAAAAATATTTTCACATTGTTTTGAAGCTTTTTAAAATTAAAAAAGCATGTCAGATTAAGTCGATTGAACACAAATGTTAGACATTAATAGTTTGTTACAATTTTCATATCGGAATTGTAATTAAAATATTTTCTTTTGTTTAGGTACAAGGTCACGAAAGTGAAGAAGGAGTATTTAAAATAAAGGCGACTCGAGTGTCATATAATTTGTTTGGATGGTCTGACTCTCTGGAATTAAATGTAAGTATATATTTTTTATTACTGACATGTTGTGTCTAATATCAAATTCATTATTTTATTGTATTGTATTATATTTATTTTCTCATTTCTTAGAAATATTTCAATTGAAGTTTTCATTGAAAACTTTTCAACATCTTACATAATTGGGAGAGAATCTAAATTCAAAGAACGAGGTACTTAAGTCACTTTGAGTCTTTTAAGATACAATTTTCTATGTATTATTTTAACAAAGTACTTGAAGACGATTTGCCAAATATTTTCATCACATTTCTAGAGCTACGGTGTCCTTCACAATGTCTGTCGTGGTGAAACAACAAAAGGTTCGTACAAAGATTTTTCAAAAAAATTAGTCAATTTGAATTATGTATTTGAGTAAGGAATTTTTTTAAAACTACTTTTTTTTATTCATATATACAGGGTAAAATATTTTTGATGACAACTGACAAGATCCGTCTGACGACTCTAAAACATAGTTCAGTCCCTATCCGACAAACAAACAGATGTCCAATTTGTAATCATGGACGACGACCAAATGTAGATAATGTTTGTTATAACGTTGGTCAGTTTGGCCATTCCACAATGGCGTACAAAACGGAAACAAGTTCATCTCCTGTTGGATTACTTAAACGAGAGTTAGGAGATGTTGGTATTTTGAAACAAGAAATCTGTGCCTACTCCTCTTTATTTCATATGTAAGTTTACGTATATTTTTAAAATTGTACATTGTGTGTGTGTGTGCATCATTTTATAATTTATTTCCAAACTAAATTGTTGTTGTTAAACTAATTTTACAAATTATCCTATTTTGAAGGACGCTAAAGTTGACCGAAGGAAAAGCCAAAGACCAGGTCGCATTCACAATTGACATGGAAGGCTGCACCGAGTCAAAGGGAAAGTACAAAGCTTTTCCATCAAAGATACGATCTGTGTTTATCAAATTAAAATTTTTGGATAAACGAGGACAAGTTGCAGAGACTAAATGTAAGTTTTTA
>WJFB01004332.1:0-10393 GCA_009870185.1 Pygmarrhopalites habei | reverse complement strand
TGTTTTCGCTCAAAAAGAATCTAAATAAATTGACACTATTTCACTGAAAAAACATACCAAATGTGCTGGGTCCCAAGTGAAAGCATACCACGCTTTTGCTCCTTTTTTTACTTTCATGAGTGACATTAATTCGGCGGGAACATTAAGTTTGATGTATTGGCCGTCAAATGCGTCACCTACCAACCTGCAAAAAATAGCGGTAAATACTTGAAAAAAATGGGGATTCTAAAACAAAAATATAAAATTGAACTCATGATTTAAAACATACCTTTTTTTTTATTTCTTCCTCAGGAAACGTCTTTTTCATTGAGTTATAAATGTCCTTGGCAATTCCAGGACCAGTATGGTTTGTCACTGGTGTGACTTCCATGAAAAGGGCTTGTAATTTTTTGCTGATTTGGGTGACCATACCGTGAACTTGTAGTGTCCTTCTGGATGGGGTCAACTTATCTGCCACAATGCGCGTGGTTCAGCAGAACCCAGAAGGAGTGAATGCATGATTTCCTCCAATCATGTTTTCAAAATTTTGTAAAAATAATCAGTCATATCTGCAGCTAATTTTCTGCTGTGATTAATATCCCCGTTGTCCACCCCTTTAGCAGAGTCACAAGCTAACTCCAACTCAAATTCCGACTGACTACAATGATTGACTATAGCTTTATATGCCCCACGGGCGACATTCATTCCAACATTATGTACCCTGGATGACTCTACAAACTGTTCTTGGACTTTTGTCTGAAACTTATTTGAGTTTTCAAGATGAGTAGGACTGCAGGTGTGCTGAATAACATGGGTTTTTATATTCACAAATTTTCTTGATTGTGTATTTCCCACATAGTCATTTTCTTCAAAATTGTATTTTATTATTCCATATCTAGGGGTTCTGGGATCTGTACAGTAGATACAAAGTAGTCCATTTGGTTTGTCCTGAGCTTCGTCATTATCATTTAGGTAGTGGAGCTGAAAGTGGGGATAGTAAATTGGAATGTCTCTTGCCCTCTTACATGTTCTAACAACGGAGTCTCGAAATTCATGAAATGAGGTGCCCGTGGGCAACGAACACTGTTTGGTATCTTGGGTTGACAATTGACAATTGACAATTATATTTTGTTTCAATATTTTCGTTCTTCGTTGTTCCATCATCATTATTGGACTGTACGAAAAATTTGATAGATGTCAATTCGGATAAAATCTGGAAAAATCTGAAGTCAACATACTCCTTGTTTAGAACTGATACAGGATGTTGATCAAGGGATTCGGTGATCATTCTGTCATCATCATTTTCTAAAAGTACGGTATCCGCTCCCTCATATTCCTGCTGGAAATTAATTTTAAATGAGTATATATGCTCAATCATAGATTACATTTGAATGTGTGTGTACTAAGATTAATTTTAAGTTGCTAATTTTTTTATCAAATTATCTTACTTACATGAACTTTCATTTCAGATGAAGTGTTACAATTTACCAAGACAGTTTGGCCAGCATAATTTTCTCCTGGGTCAAGGTCATTTATACTTTTTGCCTTCGCATTCTGCCAAATTAAGAGTATTGGTTGTAAATTAATTATTACTCATCCATAAAAACGACATTTTTTCGTCATTTATCTAGAGAAATGTATTGACAAATGTCACGCTGTTTTTTAATAAACATTTAAAAACTTACCAAAACAGCTGCAATCTCCGCATTCGGATTAACTTTAACTTTTGGATCTTTCCCTTCATGGGAATTTCTTGTGTGCCTTGGAAGATTTTTTTCTGTTAGCCGCTTATCACAATAATGACAAAACACTTGATGTGAATCCGTAAACTTCATTATAATTTAATAAAACTCCCAGACTTTACAAGTCAATATTCCATATGAAATATTTTACACGGCAGTCCGATGACGCATCACACTCAATGAAGTGTGAATAATGAATGTCTAGTCAAGTGTGTAAGGAGCTCTATAATGTTTTGCCGCTCCTTATCTGAGAGGGCCACACTTTAAGCCCAATCCCTTTGGGTTTCTGTAATTCATGGACCGTCCAGGAACTAGAGGTTTAAAATTAGAGTGGAATAAGGGAGAGAAAAAATGAATATTACAACCTTTGGTATGTACATATGAATATAATTTAATAATGAACATTGTCAAATATTTTTTGAAAACCACAGTGTACTGTATTATATATAGTGCATATGGTTTTCAAAACCCGTTATATCTAGTGTAAAGCCACCAAAAAATTTTCTCCGAACTCGGTTCGCGGGATTGACAGAAATTCCATATACGGTACATAGTTCAAAGGGTAACAATAATTCTCTACGAAAGATTTTCAAAACAATTCAATTTCTTGCTTCTTTGGAAAAAATGTCAAGTTATGTTAAAGATAATTGATTACCTGCATGCCTTAAACACTGTATTTCACATAAAATAAATTTCTTTTGAAGAAGAGGAGGTCAGAGGCTTAACTATCTACCTTAACTATGATTAACTTGATGAAAACACATTGTGAATGAAAACGAAAACATTGGAAAAGTGTGTTGACGTCCAAAGATATTTAAATTTCTTCCCGCGACCTCCCACCCTCTCCTGCCCAATCTGTCATAGAAAATTAACTGTAACCACAATTAGCCACCTTAACTGGTGTTATCCACAGCAGCGCTTGTACTTTTCTGATTCTCCTGATTTTTCTACATATAAAACTTGAAAAATTAACCTTTGCGGTGACCTTATAAACTTTTTGTTATACTATTACATGCGACGATGAAGCATTGAAAGTTGAGCAAATTATTATACTTTGTTGAGAGTTTGTTCTTAATAAATGAAAGTGATTGGAAATGGTAGTCAAACCTTGACATGAAACGAGTTGAGTAAGCCACATGAGGGAGTCAGTCCAAACTTTGAACATTTCCTTGACCCCAGTTGTGTCGGAGGTAAACAATGGATCAGTCGTACTATTTGGAGACTTGTAGGAAAGGTACAAGAGAGTTAGGGTCACAATTGTAATGGAGATTAGTAGGAGAAGCCATTGAAGAGCAAGACAAATCCATGACGGAGGAGAGAAGGGCATCACAAAAATATTTTGAACGGAAGTCATGGACGGCTGCTGGAAAAATACTTGGCCACTGTGGATATACAGTTAAAGTTATTTTCTCCAATTTGTCAACATACTGATGACCTATGACATGACAACCTACGACCCATGTGACAACGGTGTGTCAAGTTAACAGCCAAAAATTTCAAAGTTCAAATATGCTTCCCGTATAAGTTGCACTCCTCCGTCAAAAAATTTTTACCATTTTCCGGGGAAACTTTCCCTTCTCTTCTAATATTGTATAAAAGACAATAAAATTGACGTGGGCCGCCGGGTGGAAAATCTTCCCAAGGGGAATAACAAAAATGTCTCTCAAAATCTTTCTCCGTTCAAGTAAATGGAGGAGAAAAATTCTAATGGAGAAAAGCTCCATTCGAATAATATAATTCTATTTAATGTCTCCTCCACAGGACGGGTGGTGAAAGTCGGAAGACTTTCCACTCATGATTATTGCTTTGAAAGTAGTGGGCTCCATTGTTTACAACGATTTATTTTACTGGGATCTCCATTTTCCCCAATATTGACTTTAAAATGATTACATGTTTTCAAATTCTAACCCTGCCAAGCATCATGTACATACAATATACTTTACGCATCCCTTCCACCCCTCTTTATTTGTCCATGGTTCATACACACATGCCAGATATGAATAATTTGTTGAACGACAGCCCTCATCACCATTCCTGTGACCTGTGTCAAAGTAATCCAGTTTAAACAAAGGCGCGGTTCGTCCCGATTCATCCATTTAAAATTCCTTGTATTTAAAAGCCGATAAGGATGAACACTGCGGAAAGCTTACATTATTTTCTTTCATCCCGGTTCTTCCCTCACACCAACACATCTTGTATAGTGTCAAAAATAACAAAGTTGTAGAGGAACGGAAGGGTCAACTTCCCGCTTTGTACCCCCATTCTACCCAATCGTTTTCTCACTGTTACTTTTTTTAAAAACAAAATATCGCTGCCAGCAGTTAGTCATGAAATTGACATTTTTTGCACTCTGTTCAAAATTGGCGCTTCTCTTCCTCCCCCACGGAATCTCTGCACTGGTCGTCTTACGAGACTCTATCAAACCATCATTTATTACCCTCAATCCCTTCTTCGACTCTCTTCGTTGTTCCATCCATTGGATGGTGTACTCCCGCTCACGTCATCATCAAGACCACAATTTCGTTCACACAATATGGTCTCAAGTTCTCAGCTCCCGCAATCAATCCTTCCTTTCCAATGATCTTGAATTGGGAGAAACATGGGAAATCGAGGACAGAGCAATAACCAAAGAAATCTCAATGGTGACTCGCTCAAAGCATCATTTCCCTTACGCTATTCTCATCCTCTTCCCACAAGTCACGAGAAGAAATGGTAGGAGGTGGATTCCACCGGACGGTGGCTACTTTAATCAGGCTGTGGAAGAAATGTTGACCCACCAAAGAATGATAGAGTTCCACATGTATAGCCCCAGGGGCGTTCGAAATATGTACCGACAGAGTTGGGCTAAAATTATTATTCTACTCAGTCATCTCGAACAACTGGATCCGCTTCTAAGGGATGGATTGATCAATGAAGTGTGTCAACAAATTTTTGAGGATCAGTACCCCCGGGCATTTTTCATATCTTTCTATCATTCCCGCTCCACAAGTGAACAGCAGGACGTGAATCACGTGGTCCGGAGAACGTATTTTGCAATGGCCCCTGGAAACTACAGTTGTAATCTTTTGGATCACACCCTAACAAATACCAGTCTTGGATTTCATACGAAGGAATCGGATTACTCCCACCCGGAATTAAGAGCTGCTTATATGGCAGCATCGAATAATGGTCGAAATGTAAATTGGAGATACGAAGCATTCGAATTAGAAGAACAATTCCTTCCCCCCAATAAACAAATGGCCCCAATCCCATTCAATCGTATCCACCGTTCAAGTGTATGGGTCAGTCTAGCCCAAATCCTTGTGGTTCCACTTAACCATTCTTTTGTCTTACAATGCAAAAGACATGAATCGGTATTAATGAACTATCACAAATTCGATGTGAACCCAATGACCCATAATTTTGGTTTCCATTCCAAACTCTATCCTCTGACCTATGAGAACTCTTTCAAATTCATCACGACGGATGAGGTGAATCAAGAAAGAAGTTCTCTATTCGTCTACCTCCAACCTTTCCAAATGTCCCTGTGGTTAGTACTCCTCATTTCTGCTGTGTTAACCTCGACCTTCCTCTCTCTCCTCCTTCAAATCATGTCAATTCAGAATTCAAGACGGATTGCAGAATGCCGTGAAAAGTCTTTCGAGTGTTTTAAGCAGTTGGTCGCTGGTTCTTTTCGGGTTTATCAACTTTTGGTGGCACAACCCGATTCACGGTTACTCGACCTGACCCCGTGTGATTCTAAGAATTCAATGGATGAAGCGTGGGAAGGAGTGACCAATGCTTTCGTCATAGTCGGAGGATTCTGGCTCCTCATGGGCATAGTCCTCACCAACGCTTACTTGGGATGTGTTCAGTCCGAATACATGATCCCGTATCCAGTCCGAATGGAACACAAACTACTCGGTTCATTAGAACTGACCCAGTTTACAATATACGTTGGCCAGTGGACACCTGGACAAAAGTACGATGGCAACAATATACCAAAGGAATTCCAGGCATGTGGACAAAAGTTGACCGTTTACGAGGAAGCATTTCGTACTCAATTCTCTAAAAACTACTTCAAAGAAAATTTTCTGTCCAAATATCTTGACTGCACAGCTGCTATCGATGCTACCAAATTACCAACAAATTTAACTTCGGACACAGAAAAAAATTTGTGGTGTTCGACATTAAAGGAACGTCAAAAACCGTTGGAAGCTATCAAATTTCTCCCTAGAATGAAGATTGTCAGTGGCTGGCCAGAGCTCGACAATTTGATTGTGAATGAATTAACTCACCCAAAAACAATTTTTATTGTAAAAGACAATGAATTTGAATTTTTTTGGAATTTGTTCAAAAAGCGGATGCTCAACGATTCAAAATTGCACTATGCGCACAACCGAGAAATTACGGATGATTACTTGAGGAATGTATTTGCCTTGTTTTTGAGGAATGGACGCGGTGGAGATGAAAACTATTTTCCTGGGTGGGTGGAGAAGAGAGCGGATTCCCTTATGAATTCAGGGATTACCTTGTTGTGGTTTAAATGGCAAAGGATTAACGCAAAGTGGATGTGGGATAGGAGTCGTTATATCGATGAGAAAGTTTTAGGAGTTCAGTCATTATCTTTTGGAGGGTCGGATGTTCATCTCATCTTTCATTTGTATTTATACGGGATTGGGATTGCAGGGTTGTGTGCCATTCTGGTTGATATGATTTAGGGAACTGTTGTGGATTCAAGTGGTTGGACTGAAAGTAGAATGGTTGTGGAAGGAAGGGTGGTTAGAGGGATGCTTTGTAAGTTTGTGATTCTAATGCTACGCCAACTAGTTCAAGGACTTGAATGGGTAATAGGCGTACTGGAACAGTGTGACTACCAAAAACGTGAAACAAAATGAATCGGCTAGTATGAAACTGGAATGAAACTACACTGTTAATTCGGAGTCAAAATATTAGAGTGGAATCTGATTTTTGTACCCCAGAGTAGAAAATGTTGACGCAACCAACGATAGAAATATTTTCCACTCTCCAGCATAAAATACCCCTCGAGTATATAATTCGACTGTAAGGTAGAATTCTTCTACTGGAGAGTGGAAAGTATTTTTACCGTTGGTCGGGACAATATATTCTACTCATCCTTCACTCAGCCTCGGCCATCGCAATCGGTGCAAAATTTTGAACTCTGGAGTAGAATTTTTCCCCGGAAATTCTAAAAGTGCAGGAATGAAACCCACAGAAACTCCAAACTCCCAACTCATATAATAAACTCTTCTGGTGAGCATATTTACATGAACGAACAAAATGGCTATTCAGTCGTTGGGTGAAATTCTCTGAGATTCTCAGACTGAGAATATTTTGCATTCAAAACGTTTTAAAAATTGAAACTCTTGAGTTTCCCAACGTTATAATGCTGTATGGTGTGGGACAATTTGTTCCAGATTAGTTCCGGGAGCTCACACCTCGGCAAGCCGGTCAGGTTGAAACTGGAAAGGAATTTTGGCTGACTGGGAAGGAAGAGAAGAGATCTCTTCTCTTCTTGTTTCTGCTTCGAAGCAGAAACAAATATTTTGGCTGCTAACTTGACCCATACCATGGCGAATCACTTGATTAATGATTAGAACTGATATGTTAGAATTTTAAAAATTGGCTCACTCACGTTGTGTAATGGTTGGCTGGAAGGAAATGTATGTACTTGGCCCGGTACTCGTACATTGAGTTGACTGAAATACTGAGGTCACCCTCACCATTCAGTAGTTGTTCACCCATCCCTGTTATACCTCCATCTTCTTTTTCCCTTGGCCATCCTTTTCCAAGCACCACCACATGTCTAAATCCCAAAATTTTAAAATTTAAAATTTATATTTAAGACTTTCTCTGCTTGTCAACATTTGTGAGTCATTTGATGAAATAAGTACTAATAAAAATAATTTTTCCATATATTATTACGTGAAATTATGGATAAATTGTAAATCCAGGAGAATCCGAACACTCGCGCCACGTTTGAGAACGGCTGAGCCTGTTAAATTATTGACTTCCATGTCGACTGAGTCCAGGAAGCCTGGGTCAAACTGAAAGTCCATTTCCATAATAAGAATCACAATTAACTTTCAGCACACTCAGTACACAAACCATTCTTCATTCAAATGACCCGCCACAATTTTCATTTTGCGTAAAATTCTTACTTGAGCTAAAACTTTCAATTGCATCCCATAAAGTTGTGTATCTTTCATACTCAGAATAATTCTCATAAACTCTTCAACGTCTGAGTTGAAGTTTAGTTGACCCTGATTCTCATTCCTGGTCGAAAATGTTCCCAGGTCACCAACCATGTTGAATTTGTACAACCGAATTATCCCGCCACCATGAATTTCTTCATTTTGTTGAGACTCGGGTGAGGAAACCAAGAAATAGGTTGGCATGATGGAGTTTTGTATTTTCAAATTATTTTGAGTCGCAACTTTTTCAAGTAAATGATGGTCACTCATCAAATAAATCAAAATTACTGGCGGATATTCCGGATTTTCTTGAGCCATTAACATTTTGATTAAGTCAACGGCTAAACTCAGGTTGTTTTGTAGGCACAATATGTTCAGTAAAACATTGTTTTGCTGGTGCATAATTAGCAATTGTTTGATCATCACTGTAGAATTTTTTGTTGGCTGTAGCTTGGATAGATTTAGCGTGGGATTTGTAGAGACTGCAATTTCATCTTGTGCCAATTTCAAATTCAAATTGGGATAGGAGGAATTGGAAGAACAAATATGATGAAGTTGCTGAATGGTTAAACAATTAACCGGAATAATCACAATTATATTGTGCATTAAAATAAAAATCTGGAGAGAATGTGAAATGATTGAGAAAATCTTGAGCATGGTTTAAATCCAGTTCTTTCGAAATTCAATTATTTAATTGAGTTTTTGTGATCCTTTTGAAGAGAAACGGGTCAATTTGTGAAATAGCGTGTCTGCTCAATCTTTTCAATTTAATTTTGATGGAATCCGGATCGGGAGGAGAAAATTTTCTTTTCCTTGGAGAAAGGCCATGGAGAAAGTCAGGAGAATTAGTACTTTATGTGTGTGTGTGTGTGGAGAAAATTGACGGAGAAAACGAATTTTGTTTTTGACACAGGAATTTTTTGGAGGAAGACAGATTTTCCACCCACACTATTTGAAGAAATGAAAAGGATGGAGAATAATTATATTTAAAATACGAAGTCTTGTAAAAAAGATGAAAAACTGCTCTACGTCATGACTCATGACGCGTCATCTCAGTCAATTCATTTTTGCAAACGTGCACACACACACAAGATGTGTGTTTGCCGTCTGTGAATATTGAACTACTGAATTTTTTTCATTTGGAAAAATTTATTGCCATTAAATTGATTAAATTGTACTTTGGATTATAATTTGAAGAAGGGCATTTGTTGTACTGTTTACATTAGTTTTGTACGTGTCTGTGTGCATATGAGCTTTGCTTGGTCACTTCTTGAATTACTTTTTAGCATTATTAATCATATTATAAATTTTTTATTAGCATTATTAATCATATTATAAATTTTTTATTAGCATTATTAATCATATTATAAGTTTTTTATTAGCATTATTATTACATATCGTTGGCCTTCCTGCAAAATAGCACATCTGCGTTTGGCCCCAGACGCAGCATACGCTCTGATGGTTCAACTGTCGCTCGCTTTGATACTGCGTCAGGGGTGAAATGCAGATGTGCTATTTTGCAGGAAGGCCAACGATATTTAGAAATGAATTCAAATATTTTTTCAAAAAAGATTTTTTTGAACTGAGCAAAACTATTTACCCAATTTTTTGTGACAATTGATTTTAGTAAGAAAAGTGTGTGTGTGTGTGTCAGTGTGTTTATTATTTGTCTTCTAGTCTTCTTAATGTCATTATTCTTATCAATGGCATTTGCGTAGAAATGCATTTTATTCGTATATCAAACCAATGAAATACAATGTATTTACATTATACAATGATACATAATTGATCATATCAAAATGATTAGCCAGTATTACGTCATGGCCACAACTAAAAGGCATTCATCATAATATACCCAACAGGTCTTTCCACACACACACACACACACAAATGTATGGAGTAGATAAAAAAAGCCATTCATGGTGAGTCGGAATTAAATACTGCACACACACAATGTCTTTTATGGCATTTCCTACGAGGGAGAGAGAGACACACACAGAGCTACTCATCCCCTGCGTAGTATTTCAATGACCCATGATTTACTACAAAATAATTCTTTTTGCTCTCTACAACCAGCAACCGCACACACACACACAGGCTAAATGTTTTTGTACCCGTAAAAATATTGGAGGAGGAAGGGAAGTCGATTTATTTTTGATATGAAATGTTTAATGATTTTGATCGATTTTCCTACTTTGTCATTCCACGATAAAACTTCTTTGTTTTCTCCCGTTTGGCCTGTGTGTGTGTTTTCCCGGATCGACACACACAGTGCACAGACACATGGCGTACTCATGTCCAGAGTTGCTGGATTTCCGGAAATCGAAAATGGGTTTCTCGATTTCCGAGAATCTGTGAAAATCTGTGAGAATCTGTGGAAATTTGTGGAAATCTGTGAGAATCCGTGAGAATCTGTGTGAAACCCAAGCTCCATGGTGTAAGGCAGGGCATTGTAAATCGGTAGAAATAAATCTGGTC
>WJFB01004331.1:0-10395 GCA_009870185.1 Pygmarrhopalites habei | reverse complement strand
ATACCAAGATTTTGGGTGAATAGAGGATCTCTAGGAATATGTTCAAACATAATTGTTTCCCGAGCTCTTTCCCCAGCCACATATCGAAAATATGACTTTAAGGGAAGTTCAGAATGCTTGGCTGGTGGATTGAAAACAACTTGTACTTTCAGCCATTGGCCAACTGAGTGCTGAACGGCGGATAATATAGAAGCCATTTTATGGGCATGTCTAGATGAAAACAAAAATAATGAATTATATTTTCCAGAAAATAATTATCTAGCTGTACAACCACAAAGACTTTCATAACAGTTACTATTAGACAAAAACAAATGTCACACCGTGATGCAGGATCAATGACTGCAGTCAAGTCAATGTAATATGGATCAGTAGAATCTTTTCGCGTTGATACTTGAAACGCTGATTCAAAAGGTGGGACAGTGAAGCGCTTGGCATTTCTTGTTTTCATTCCGGGGCTTCCCAAAGCTGCACAAATTCTCATAATACTGTCCGCGTCCATATCATTATTATCTAAAAGAAAATATTGAGTTACAATATAAAACAATAGTTTATGAAAAATGAAAGTGCATCAAATCAAATTTTCCATGTAACAATTTAAAATTACCCAAGTGCCTGGCACAGCTGTCGTAAGTAAATTTTTCAATTAAACTCCAATCGCCGAAATCAAATTGTTCATCCACTTTTAAAGGTCCAATTAGTCGACCATTTACTATTAACTAACAAATCCAGACAAAATTAATGAGTGATGAAATGTACAACACATACAATGGCTTTTCAAATTGTTTACACTCTAAAATTTGAATTGCAGACAAAAAACAACAATTGTGAAATATTGAGGGACAAAGTTGTATATGTGCTTACTCCAAATCCCCCACGAGGAAAGCCGACTGTTTGAAGTAAACGTTCCACTTTTTTGTCCAGGTCATTCAGTTCAGGGCTGACAACATTATCCTCAGCACCATTAATACTAGCATCCTTCAGTAAATTCCTCAGTTCCTTCAGGTCGTTTTCAGCAATAGCATTGGAAATCTTCTTGGTGAGAACAGTCTTTTGATTATTTGTAGGGATAAATGTCAAACGAGTGTACTTGGCAGACTCGTGCATAAACTCTACAACATTTTGAAGAAAAGTTTGCCCCTCTCTTGTCCCAACATCTGACAACACCCACATGGTCACAGAAACTGGAGCTGCTCTCTTCCCACCAGATGTGACATAATTTAACGACGAGGCAATTGAGGCGATACTATTTTTAAGGTCTTTGCCAGGTTCCCATACTTCAGTACCAAAAGACAAATATTTTGCATTTGACACATCCAAAATCTTGTCATTGAGCCTGACAAATTCAAAAAATTGATAATGAATGAAACAAGTGTCACTTCGTTCCACTTGTTCGCGGAGCCTTAAGTAAACAGGCCTACGACTTTGTGTTAACATTCCATATACCATTGTACAACCGCTATACCTAACAGAAAATCCTTAAAAATGGTCAAAACAAAAGGAATAATAATATAATTTTGTTGGAATTGAGTCACGAAATACGATCGATTCAGTCTGAGTGAAGATACGAAAAATAAAGTTTTTATCTTATTCTTTCTGTTTAGAAACCTAACCAACTAATTTTTTAGCTGAAAACGGCGATTTTAATTTCTTTTTAAAATTATCACATGACCTGTAAATAGTTTTGAAGACGCAAGAAACTTTCCTAAGCTCTTACTCTCAACTTTTCTAAACTCAGTTTAATGTGGTTTCCATTCAGAATTTGGAAATAGTGTAAAAATCTATGAAATTCGGGTTGACCGGATATTACCTTTTAAACGCATCTGAGACGTTAAAAACACATTTAAAATAATTAATTGAGGTCTCTGAGTAGCGTAGAGACCACGAGACCGAAAGAAAAAAACTTTTTGTTTACAAAAAAAGTTCATAAAAACAATGATTAAAAAGTTTTCCTGAAGCCAAATTGGGTTTACTGGAGGAGCCGCCGGGTTTTTTAGTCTAGTTGGGTCCCGACAGGTCCGAAAAATATTGTCCCGACGGATTGTGCCATGGTAAATGGAACCGTAGAAATTTATGGACCTATTTACTTAATTATTATTATAATTTATGAAATTCAAGATACTCAAAATAATATTATATAATATACTTCTCATTTTTCTAAAAAATCAAAATCAGGTGTACCTCGTTTGAACATGAGGTTTTGACATGAGGTACTCAAAAATGTCCGTATCATCTCCAACTTTTCCGTTGAATGCATCAATTTGTACAATTTGAGCTTCTCTTAGAAGCTGATTTAGAACAATTTCTTCGAAGTCATCTAGAGAGTCCCATTTAAGCGGTACACCATTAAGAAAAGCACCAGGCATTGGTCGACCGCTCTTCTTAACGAAATCACAAGATAATTCCTTGGCAAAGTCGAACTCATCACCAGCTCTAATGTACTGTTGATGTAGGCCAGAAAAATCCTTTTTTGAGTATGCCTATAAAATAAATGACACCAAAGTGAGACAAGATTTTTTCATTTCACACATTATATTACTACTGCCAGCAGATAATTAAAAATTATTACATACGTCGACAATAGAGTCGAACACTTTCTTTGTTTCTCCTTCAGAAACAGCATAGTTCAATATACGTCGAATAACATCTGACCGGGGTTCTTCAATGGAATTCGCCATCTCATTCCCAGCATTGCAAAATACAACACCAATTCTCACGGGTGCCTTATGGGCCATGAATGACTGCGCCAACTTTATCATAGCTGTGAATAAATCGATGATCAATTGCTTGATGATGTAATTACTTGAGGATATGAGAAACAGAGCTCATTAATTTAAGACAAAATTCATTGTTCACCTCCAGTTGTCGCGTCATCATCTGGATTCAACGTAAGAAGAAGGTTAAACACATTTCGTCGGACTGGACGAAGCATAACTCCTCCCATTCTATAGAGGGAGAGAGAGTGAAAGAGAAAGAAAATTTAGAGTTACTCTTTCAAAATCAAAGCAAATTAATTGTAACATTGAATTTAAAAGAACAAATGTCCATTTACTTACCTGACCATCATCATCTCAATTGACTCTGGCCAATCTTCATATTCTTCATCCTTCTCCAAGTCATTTATCCAAACAATTGATGCATCTCGCAAGTCTAGTGCCAATTCAGGTTCACTATTGGATTTACTTCCCATGGATAGTATAGCATCAATATCAGTCCGTGTTTTGAGTTTGTCATGATGTGTACTCCTGAGTAGTTCAATGAAATCAACCTCAGACTTGACAGTTTCTTGAAATGCAAACAAATCCATAGAATCAGGATCTACGAAGGAACCTTGAAGAAAGAATGCTCCTTCTCCTTCATCAATATTAAAGTGGGACTGGAGAATCCTTTGATTTAAACTGACGGATTTTTTAAACTCATTTGGAACACGAATAGAGCTGAGTGACGAAGCTCTGGATGGAAAATTTCCAGAGACATCCATCAAAGCTTCGATAAAATTTTCTTGTAATGTTGTGAAATGAGATGCTTGTAATCCTAATTCTTGCACCTTTTAAGAAAAAAAGATTTACTTTATTAATCTACTGGTAGACACTTTTTACTTTCTACTGATTGTCTCAGAACTCATAATAATTCACTTACTTGCCAAGCCTTTAATGCCTCAAATTCTGCCTTTTTCCCACGTATAGATGCCAAATGATTTTGAAATCGATCCAATTTTTCTGTCAAGTCTGTTAGAATGATTATAATGTAATTATTACAATGTCATATAGATGAAATGGAATTTTTACAAAAAATTATATATCGTCTCATTTAATTATTACAATAGTTGTATTAACGAAATATAATTTTTAATGTGAGAGTATATTAGTATAAAATTAACCAAGACTATAATTATGAATGAGGTGTGTATTTACGTACCGGGGTGGAGCGCATGCAATTTATCGAATACGAATCCACCAATTTCTTGACTTTCATCTGGATAATATAGTACAAATCAGAATCATGATGAATAGTGTGCATGTAGAATAATATACTTTATGCATCTTCTATTATCACACAAAATAAGACAATTTCATACCTTTAGACTTTTTCGAATCATCTTGAGCAACATATTCTGTTGATTTAAACTATGGGGAAAAAAATTCATAAAATTTGAGTCCTTCAAACTCTCTATTCCATTAAATATTTTTACTTATGAATATGATAATCCTCACCTGGAGCTCAACACCATAGCCACTCAAAGTCAATTTTTCTTCAGACTCTTGTCCAAGTGGTCTAAGAATGTAGCCTATTCGATTAGCCTGACTCCTAGTTAAATAAATGAAACAAGAGAATTAACAATTTTTTAGAAACTATGTTATAAACTTAGTGTAAGGTACTCCCAGACTGTACAAGCCATTAATTGCGTTCAAAACTTTTACACTTGAAATGCAATTATTTGAAGCTCATGAAAGTCAGACATACTTGAGATAGTCGTGTAAACTTTTGACTGTCGGAGACGATAAACGTGCATATAGTATAACGATGAATTGTGACTCTTCTGCCCAGATGAATGAAGGATACTTGTGATCCACGTCAGTGACTAACAGTGAAGCAGAATTTGGTTTGAGTGTGTCTGCCTCTATAATTCGTTTCACTTCATCCAGATCACAGGATGACTTGTCTCCAAAGTGGACGAAAGAATCACATCCTTCAGGGGGTACAGTTGGTCTCATCTATAATAGTAGACGACAAATATTGAAATAATATGTCCGATGTATGATCCTCATGTGAAATACTTAATTTAAAGACCAACCTGTTGTAGCATGACAACGCGAGGTGAAAAAACTCTTGATTTTAGACTCCATTCCATAAGCTTCATACTAGAATAAAATGTTTTGACATTGACATAAGATGAAATATTACTTGATAGTATCATATGAACTTTGATTATAAAAATGTACCTGCTTCTTGATAGCAAGTTGAAAGCACAGATTGAAGCAAGGTCTGTTTCCCCTTCATCTTTAGACAAATTAAGTAAATAAGTTAATTAGATTTCACATTACATTTTGGATGGCATAACCAAATTTTTAATCACAACTTAAGACCACAAGTCAAATACATGTCACTCTCTCTGAGAGAGTCTCTCAAGTCTCTTACCACTATCCGGCATTGGAAGGACAGCTTGCTTATCCAGGACACATTCTGAAAAGGCCCAAAAAAACTCTGGACTCACTTCCGAAATGAATTCTGAAGCCTCGGAGAGAATAGATGTTTTGTCCCATGTTGAGTGGAGAACTGTTTGGATTTTTTGATCGTGTCCAACAACAATTGACAGAAAAGAAAATACGACAAAAATCCAGCTCATCATTGTAGATTTTTGTATTTCGTGCAGAGCTGTGTGTGTGTGTGTATTGTGTGTAAATCTATGTGTGAGTGGATTTTTTAATACTCATTGGTGGACTCGAAATTTTGAGAAAGAAGTATTTTTTTCAAGAAAGGACCATCAGGCATAAGTGTCTCTCCACCTGTAATTGTGTTCCGTGGGGAAATTTCTCGCCATGGCAAGTTTAATACGAAAGGTCGCCTTGTCGTCTATTTCCAGAGGTAAAGAAATTAATATGTTCAGTCTTCCATTTATTTATTTAATTCATTTTTAGAGGCTGAAATTACAAATTATGAATTAAGTAGTTCTCGTTAAATTGTGACAACCACTACTTGTACAATTCATTTAATTGCTTAAGGTGGCCTTAGAATCCTAAGGCCATAATTTGAGTCAACAATTTGTAGAGCTTATAATGATACCAGTTTCAAAATCAAACGCAATAAAAAATAAAATGTACAGTGTTAAGATCTCAGAAATTCAGCAACACAACATGTCATGTTGTTGAAGATTACAACAAAGTAATGTTTCTAATTTAAAGGGAGCCGGTATAATGGAGTGGCCTCCTTAACATCCCCAATAATCAAGTTGCATTCACGTCCAATGTCGGCTGCTGCGACTCCTCCTCCAAATACAACTGAAATGAAACGTAATAAACTTGTACATATCAATTATTATGATGTTATTTCTTTTAAATGGTGTTCAAAATCACTATTAAATTTTTTTTCCCTTGTAGCAACTATACGAAAAGTTGACCTCATGCAACGTCAAACTTTGTCAGGTAGAAATTCATATAGTGTTGAATTTCTAGTACCTAAAGTTGAATCTGTATGCCTTGTAGGTACTATCTATGCCTCAATTATTAGCAAGTGAATTATTTTACAGAATTTGGAGCATACGTGGCAGAATGTTTACCAAAATATGTCCAGAAAGTACAGATTGCCTCCGGAAATGAGCTGGAAATTCTAATTATCCCTGAGGGAGTTTTGCCCGTACTTGCATTTTTGAAAGATCATCATGCTTGTCAATTTGCCAGTTTGGCAGACATTGCTGGGGTTGATGTTCCAACTCGACAATTTCGCTTTGAGGTGAGTAATTTTCAAAAGAAATTGTACGCCTATAATGGTTCCATTGAAGATATAAGGAATTGACATTTTGAAAACAAATTTTTAGATTGTCTACAATTTACTATCCCTTCGATTCAATTCACGAGTACGTGTCAAAACTTACACTGACGAGTTGAGTCCAATAGACTCTTGTAATGACATTTACAAGGCAGCAAACTGGTATGAACGTGAAATTTGGGACATGTTTGGAGTTTTCTTTGCTAACCACCCTGACCTTCGGCGTATATTAACTGACTACGGATTTGAAGGACATCCTTTCAGAAAAGATTTCCCTCTCAGTGGTTATGTTGAGGTAATTGTTAAACGTCGAAAATTTTCAAATTACAGTTTTTTAGAGTTGATATTTGAGAGGTCTATGCATGGATTTTCATCTCTGTACATAGTATTAATATGTTTCTTCCTTTTGATTTGAAGGTACGGTATGATGATGAAGTCAAGCGGGTTGTCGTAGAACCTGTAGAGCTGTCACAGGAGTTTCGTAAGTTTGACCTATCCAGTCCTTGGGAACAGTTTCCGAATCACCGACAACTTCCTGCTTCGGAAGAAATTAGAGTTCCTCCTCCTGCTCCGGAAGCAAAGAAGTAGTCTAAAATAATTAAATCAATGATATAATAAATTAATATATTTAGAAATCCAAGTACATTAACTTGTACACTCACTAGAGAAAGCATATTAAATTTAACTTTCACAAAAAAATTGTCGCTGGTGTTAAAATATAAACAATATGTGTAAAATTGAACCCAATCATGGCATTATTGTAAATATTAACAACTATGATGTGTTCTCCAGTAAATAAGCGTTTATGTTACCTTATAATTGATATGAAATTGGCCAACCTGAAGTACTTTCCATTGATTTTAAAAATGTAAATTATATGGCTGACTAATCTTCGCCTAGTGTCTTTATCCTTAGACCAAAGTGATAAGTTCCAAGCTACAGAGTTTCTATACCCATGGACTCCATCCTTCATCTAAACGATTTTTTTTGTAAAAAAAAATATAACAAAATCGGATAAAATATTTCACTGAAAACTAATCTCCATTTAAGCATATTACACAGTGAGTGAACAACGTACACATTTGAGCTAAAACTTCTGGTTTCGTTGCTTCATTAATTAATCGATCAACCTATTGAAATGGGAACAGAAAATTGTACTCATTATAATAATTAATTACTACAATATCGTGTTCTATTTTTAAAAAATGTTTACAAGTTTACTCTCAACTACTTACGGATATTTTAGGATTAAATGTGTCAATCCTATCCTTTGAAAATTTGACAAGCCCATCAACCGTGGATTTGTTCATACATGATTCAGAGTCAATTAAAGAGGCTATCAAATTTTCATTGGGGACAAGTGGGTTGCAATCTTCTAAGCAATCGACTAATGCTTGAAGTATCTGGTCTGTTGACTCTGTTTATAATTATATAAAAACACCCATTATGCGAGCATAGTACATATATGGTTATGATGTTATCATTTTCAAATCAAATACGTCAACTAAACTCACCCAATACAGCAGGCAAATCAGTTTCCCGTAGAATAATGTCTTCCAAATTATCAGTTGACCAAAAATTTTGGATAACAGGTTTCCAGTCTACTTCTACAGCATGTTTGAACATTCGTATATTTTGAGTTCCCTTTGCATACTTGTATATGAACAGAATACCGTGATGAAAATTAGCAAGAATACGTTGCCAACGCCGCTGTAAGACAAAGAAATGATTACATTAAAATAAGAATAGAAATTGTTTCTTTAAATAAATGATTATTTTGTCAACTTTATAAACTAATAAATACCAAGATCACTCACCAACTTTTTGACAATGTCTGGTATTAAAGATTGCTTTCGAGTTGCTAGTGTACGGATTTCATCATTCAATAAAAAGCTAAGTGTCAATTCTTGCTTCATCTCCTGTGACAAAGATTTTTCAACATGCCTAGCCCAACGTCGATCCTCTTCGACAAAATTATTACCAGTCATGCTGAGTAGTTTTAAATTACTTCCCTCACTGTGGGTTAGAAAAATCTGATCAGTCAGGGATATATTTGGAAATGTTGCACAATCACATCTTTCATGTAGTTCTCTCAAACTGGTCGAATCTAATTGAGTCTCTAGAATTCCATAAATTAAGGGTTTTAAAATGACAAATAATAAAAAATATAAAATAACTAAAGACATTAGTCCTACACAGTGTCAAAAAGAAGTGTTTGACTTGTCACAAGGATAAAATTTCAAACCTTGTAAAATACTCATGGCCACAGTCAAATTTTCCAAATGTGATCGACACAATCGTAAATTTTCTTCCGATTTTATCAACTCCTCACCAGTCTTGTTCAATTTCTTACACAAGACTTTCGTTTCTCTCCTACGACACATTGTGAAAAAAAGGAAAATATTACACACATAAAAGAAGTCAATGTAAAAATACAACATGCCCATATTCACTAAAATTTGCACAACGAATCATTCTGGAACAGAATTTGAGATATCAATTCACAATTCATGGTTATTGTTTTTATTGGCAGTCACCTTGTTTGTTCTATAGTTGGCATAAAACAAGACAAGCGATGCTTCAAAATACTAGCTGCTGCATTGAGTTCCGCATCAAGAATCTGAATAATACACATAATCGAATGAGTGTTATAAGCAGTTTCACCTTCTTTCTTCTTTTTTTATTTTAAAAAAATGTGGACATTCTTATTCTGTCGATCACTAACCTGCACTGGTTCAATCGGTAAATCTTCACCAACTTGACTAGCCACAGCAACATTATTCACACAAAAGAGAGCCAATTCCTCAAACTCTTGAAACTTCAAAATATGCTGCTCCAGGAAAATTTTAAAGCTGCCCTGTAATTGTAATCCAAAAACATTCAACAAAATATCTTCAATCATTTTACAAAAACAACCTATGTAACATGTTTACTTTCATCGCAAATTTAACATGAGAATTGGCATACTAATATACACTGTATTGTTCTAACCGTTGTTCTTGGATATTTCAAAGCTCGACAAATATTTTGAGTAAGTCGAAAGGGAACCTTTTCAGGAATTCGAAGACTTGCCCCTTTTCCAAATACAATGCTAAAATCCACATGAACAAAGTACCCATTTTTTATATCAACCAGTATATTATCTAAGTGTCGGTCTCCGATTCCTAAGACGTAACCTATTAACATAAAAATAAAATATAACACGTTTCAAATTTATTATTTTTACATCTTCAAGTCACTTTGGTATTCAAGAATTTTGAAAAGATGCTTACCTATAGCAGAACCCAGTGCACAGTCTTGCGAAAATGTGCTTGTAGAGTTGTACCAGGATTTTGCGTCAGAACAAACAAGTTGCAATTCCCTTTGTAACAATTACAACAAATCCATTAAAATGTATAAATCGCATATTGTACAATGCACATGTAATCTTAATGGATTGTATATTCAATTTACTTTGCTAGCAGGTCGGAGGGAGTTTCCTTTACAAGCTCATCAAATACTTGTTTTACAGCGCCCTGATTACTTCGATCCTTATGACCTAAAGCACGAAGCCTTGACCAAAACAAATCTGTTGTTCTTTCGACATCATGATTTTTTACAAGATATTTTTTGTACAACTGGAATAATGGCATCGTATTGTTCACAATTTGAATCAATCCTCCTCGTTTTCCTACAAAAGTTTATTAAATGCTCTCACTCAATGAAATCATCATCACAAAAATACAACTCAAACTAGTTTTTCACAAAAGAAAACTTTTGAGACTTTACCGAGTGGAGTAACCGAGTAATTTCTTGTTGGCCAATCAATGATATGCTCTGTCACTCTCATAAATTCCATCACACCAGTGTCTATATTCAGATTTTCATTGCCCTTAAAACAAAAAAAGAGAAAATTTGATTTTACGTTTAATG
>WJFB01004330.1:0-10398 GCA_009870185.1 Pygmarrhopalites habei | reverse complement strand
AATTTACAAAACTCTTGGATTCCTCAGTCCAGAATTAAAATTCCCGGTTCGGATGGTAAAATTTCGACGACTGTGGGTTTGGACTGCACCACACTTGAGGCATTTACAGCCAACTTGGGTTGTTTTCCCACCAGATGTCAGACTAAGTGTAAATTTTCCTAATTAAGATGTGACTTGTAAAATGTGTTATCCATTCCCTGTAATGCCGATTAGTCTAATTCGACCTGTCGACCCTTGGGATGATCTTTTCCCACCCGAATTGATGGGGAAAGGGGAGAGTGTGAAGAGACTTCATATTTGTGCTTATCTTCATGCTGTTGAAAAAGTCCTCAATATTTTCCCACAAGTTGAGACTCTCGTCCTGAGTAAAGTCACCAAATTCCCAAGTGTTGCCCGGGCTGTTTGGACTCATTGCAAAAAAGTCAAATTTTTGAATTCATTATCAGAGTTGAACACCCGGGTAATGCCCTGTCAGCTTTAGATATTGGATTCACGGGATTTAGTCCAGGAACGGTGAGGATGTTGTATGGACAGCCAGGGGTCAGGGGACCAGATGGGCTGGACGCGGTGGGGGAGCTGAGGGTACAACCGTCCATACTAGAACTAAAAGGTGAGAAGGAGGGAATATTCAAATATTTTTGTAATACCTTCGAATTGTATTTGGGAATTAGTGAATGTGAAGTCATTTTGGAGTGACGAATTCTGATGGTTTATTTTGAATTATTTTGGACAGATTTGGAAGTGGTGAGTATAGTGTTGGCGGGAAGACTATCCACAAAATATCCAAAGAATTTTCGACTGAATTCGGATGTGTCTTGTAAGTACACCTTTGATGTCATGCCCGGACTCAATGGTTCCGGACTGAAGGTTCAGTACAAGAGAACCATCACAGACTTACTCGATGAATGAACGTTTAAACCTTCCCGCTAAGGTCTGAAGAGGTATATTGGGGTAATCAACCACGGAGAATCTGAATCTGACCTCCATTTTGCGACCCAAATTAATAGTACAGAGGAACTTCCAGGTAGAAGGTACATGTCTGTGTCTCCAGTCTCGGCAGCCTGACTTAATTAAATTTAATTGAGAGATTATCTGGGTTTGCTCAATGGAATAGAAGTACAACTGTAGAACACATTTTCGTGATTTATTTTGAAACGTTGTGCTTACAAGTTACAGTATCTAGAATTTTGACTAAAGAATGTAAGAATCTTATACTAAGATGCATGGTTGGGAAGACCTAAAAAGTTAAGGGACAAAATTTGGTGTGTGAACATGACAGGCATAAAAAGTCCATTTGAGGGCCTCTGCATTTGTGAGGGTGCTATGACCGACTATGACGTCAAGAAGAACAGAGACAATAACGGACATCCACGAGGAGGAACGTTGTTGGAAATCTATTAGAAATTTCGTTTGATATTGTAATTACATCGAATAATTAATTTCCATTTGAACAATTTGATATTCAATATGTGAACACACAATTCCTGGTAATTTCATCAATTTGTTAGCAGAATTTGGTCAGAACTTGTGAGTCAGAAGTGCAATTGGATACACATAAAGTTGTACTTAATTGATAATCTGTACATCCATATTTAGCTCTACTGCCTTGACATGCTATAGCCCTGTCAGGATAAATACTAGACTTTCCACTTGATTACATGCCAATCCGACATTCACATGACAAAGGAGTTGTCAAATTTCACAAGAGGGACATGGCAATGCCATCCAGAGCCAGGTAATCTGCTCCATGTTATTTGTACTTGCCATCTCAAATAATTAACGATGCTCCTAGGAGCACCAAGCTTGGTGTTTAAATCGTCATCATTCCATTTATAACTATCCTTGTTCCAGTTGGCCACAAAGGAACACGGCCATTTTGTCTAATTTACTCAAAAATCAAATGTTTCTTCCATCATCCAGTAATTCACAACGTTTCCTTTATGTATAATTGAACTGACAAATTGCAGTGACTAGTAACTTCGTTGTAGCGTAATTCTCTTCTGTATTGGAATCAATTCGGCAGTGGGGAGAAATATTCCTTTTCATTTAAACTACATTCTACTTACAGGTAGCATTTCACAATCAGGAACTCGAGGCTTTGTGATGTAACTGTGAAAAGGAAGTCCCTGTCATTTAACTTGATTTAATTCTCAACAAAATCAAAGACATGAAAAAATATCACAAAGACTGAGCGAAAAGACCTGAAGTATTTGAAGTTCCCACTCGACCAGTGGAATTATTCACAGGACAGAATTGAAATGGAAAGATTCATTTATATTTACTCAAAACTGTTTCTATTCCTTTTAATCTCATCTCCGATTCTCCAGATCTGTGCTATCGAATCGAATCCAATGGACAAGAAAATTATCGAAAGTTGTGGCATCACAAATTTTCTTTTACTTTACCAATTCTCCAGTCAAGAGAATCCAAATAAAAATGACATCAGAAAAAAGACTCAACAAATTAATGAACGGGAAATGAGAATACTAGACCTACTTACAAACGAACTTCAACTTGCACAACAGAATCGAATTGTGTCAACCAAAGTAAAACGACTTTTCGTCAAATCCACTTTTAAAGGTCAAGGTTTACATGCTCCCCTCAGATTCAAATTAAACCTCTCTCCAACCAACGTGAGGAAACACACTCATGTCTGTGAGACACTCATTACATTTCCCCTACAATTATTTTCAACTGAAAATCCTTCTCCACAATTTTCTATCCAGGATGAGTGGACCCTCACAATGGAAATTCATCAAAATTACAATACAAAGCAAGACAAATTCGTACTTGTGAGTTGGAACCAACATTTACTTGACAAAATGTTGAATGTTCAGTGGATCACAAAGTTGGGTATCAAATATGGAATACTTTTAGAAAATAGTGCAGGAAATAAAGATAATGAGAAGAAGATCGCAAAGCTTAAATTGAAACTGACCTACAAAAAAGAATCCTGGAAAAGTTTGGCAAATCCAGAACCACGACACATTTTGCTTGACCAGAAGGATACGAAACATAAATGCTCGCTGACAAAATGGCAAAAGAATTTACAAACCACGTACACGTACTCCAGACCTACAATGAGTCATCTACCGTCTGACACTTTATGTGGTGAACATTTACTGGTAACTTCTTTTCGAATTGAGCCCTATATCGTAATGCAAGAAGAGGAATCGATTGGAGGATTTTATTACTGGACAGTTGCATACGCAGCTCAAGCTTACAACTTTACATACGAACTGGTGGTTCCACCTTGGGTCGGAACGACACAACTGGCGAATGGAACGTGGATTGGGACGATTGGTGAAGTGATTTACGGGTATTTTTTTAAAAATGTTTTAAAATGGCATATTCTTCACACAAGATTCTGCACATTTTGTATAATTTCCTTCTAATTCCTTGCAGGGAAAAAGATATGGTCCTCGGTTCCATGCACACAATCGGTCGTCATCCGTATTTGGATTTTCCCTCTCATGTAGGATTCATGGGTCTACATTTTTTCACTGCTCAACCATCCCGCCTAATCAAAATGGGTGTAATTTTGGAACCCTTCACTTCTCAAGTGTGGCTCCTCTATTTTTGTTCCTTCCTATTCATGGCTTCTCTATTCTTCTTTTTCCCCATCATTAGTCAACAAAATTCTCGGCCAAGTTACTCCAACATGAGAATATCTGGAAAAATGTCAAGTAGACAAAAACGTGAGGTAAAAGCAAATAGACGTCAAAGTACAGTGGAGTCTCTTTACCGTTCTTTTTTGATGGCCTATGGTGCAGTTTTGGAAGAAGAAATCCCATACATTATTCCACATTCCGTGAGGACACTTTTTATATTTTGGACATTTTCCGTCCTTCTCATCACAAATTTTTACCGGAGTATGTACACAGCTTCTGTGACAACACCGAGTCATTCCATGATCCCAAGGACTTATGACGAGTTGGCTGAGGCAGAAAATTATAATATTATTTTCATGACTCAGAATGGAGCGGATCGGGAATTCTTCAATCGGTCTCAAAATCCTTCACATGTAAAAATCAAAAATAGGTCAACAATTGAGAAAAATCATATAAGATGTTTACGTAATATTATTCTTAATGAGACAACTGCTTGTTATGGTCTGACACTATTTGGTTTAAGTTATATTGCACAAAATTTTACTATTCATCCAACCTTCAATCCTTTTAGTATTTCTACTGAGAGTGCAAATGAATTTATTAATAATGTTGGATTCACGAGGGGGTCAAAGTATTTGTACAGCTTTAGTAATATTCATGCTCATCTGAGAGACACAGGGAATATACAGCAGTGGACAAATGATGCTTTGGAATATTGGATGGGACAGAGTATGGATTGGCTCACCAAAGGTAATAGTTTCGATAAAATTTATCGAATTATATTTAGTATAATTTAATTTTGATATTAAACTAATTTTTGGTGTTGAATTGTTTTGAATTTTTTCCAAAAGGCCAAGGTAGGACAGGTGAAATTCAAGAACGACTGAATCAACTCAAATGGGAAGCGACGACGAGTGAAGATCAACCTTTTACAATGCGTCAACTTGGATTTGCATTCGTCACTTTGATAGGAGGATTGGTCCTGTCTGCTTTTGCAATGATTGGGGAATTCATAATGAAAATTGTGTTGAAACGTAGAAGGGAGGCCTTCGTCTACAATTTTTGTACTCTCACTTTGAACATGTATATACCTTTTATACTGGGCAAAAAAGAAAATGAAAGGGTATTCGTGAAGAGAGAAATGTTTGCTGATCGACCACATTCACTGTCCTTGACATTGACTAAAAGTAAAGTTAGATAAAAATGCACAAAATTAGAAATGATTCCGAAAAATGGGTAGTGTTGAGAAATACTCAGTCCGTGAAATAATATTTAAAATGCTATTTGATGTTAGTAAAAGTCTACTGTAGTTAATAACCTTGTACTTAATAAAGCAATGCAACCAATTATTAAAGAACTTTGACAAGGAAACTTTTTCGTCAGCTCCTTTAATGAGTTATCCACATAAATTTAATAATTTTTTTTATAAACTTACAAAATTATTTGAAGATCATTTGTGTTGACACACACTAACATGATCCACAAAACTAGCAATACTTCTGAAAGTCTCACTGCAATGAGGACAATCCTGAGCCTTGGCCATCCAATGAGTGTTACTGAAGTGGGATATGAACATATTTTTGTTGATAAAACTTCGGTCACACTGGAAGCAGGATAGGTCATGAGGAAGTCCAACATGTCTAGTGTAAATGGAATAACGAAAGTATGTCTCGTCACACAGACTACATTTAAACAGGGGACCCTTGGCTTTGTGTAACTTTTTGTGAGTTCGGAAGTGACCCTTGTCTTCAAATTTTTCTTCACACTCAAAACAAAATCTTTGTTTAGGATGTCCCTTCATGTGGTTCTCCAATTCTGTTTCCTCCTTGAAAGTCTCCATACAGTCGATGAGGGGACAGGGATAAGATTTCATGGAGTGTGTGTGTTGAGAATGGATCTCGACTTGAAGTTTTATGGGAAATGTGTGGACACAGTATGGACAACTGTATTTCCACAATGGTTTGTGTTCCTCCACATGACGTACATAATCTACATGAGTTATGAAGGCTCCACGACAAACTGGACACAGGTAGCCAGCTTCACCCGAATGGATTTTGACGTGTGTCTTCCAACCTGTCCTAAAATTCCATTTACAAACTGGGCAACGTGTCGTTCCAAATTTTTCCATATGATCAATTGCCAAATGTTTAGTCAATTCTGATGGAGTCTGAAAGGTGGCTGGACACACTGGACAAGTGGGATCTATATTTGTAGAGACCGGAGGAGTATCAATTTCTTCTTCTTCAGAGTCAGAGGAATTATTTTCTTGGGCTGCTCTCTCTCGTTCCTGTGCTTTTCTTTCTAAAGATGCTAAATATTCTTGTTTCAGTTGACATGCCTTCACATGTTTTTCCAATGTTTTAAGGGCTTTCCATTCTTTGGAGCAGATATTACAAACATAGACGGGTTTGGGAGGAGGTGGTTCTTCATCTTCATCTGAATATGATCTGTCAATTCTTTAAAATAAAAAAGAGACAAATTTAGAACCATGTAAATATATGTAATACATTGTAGTAAAATCATTTCTAAAAGTATTCTGGATTTATATACTCAGACTTAATTATTGGCTTCTGATCCTCGGGTCGATGATTCTTTGCAAGGTGATTCCCAAGACCATCCAATGTTTTGAAAGCAGTTTTTGGACACAAACGACAGAATAGTAATTTTTTTGCTCGATTTTGTCGTTGTATTGCATGAGTTAACAAATGTCTGTTGTAGTCGGGTTTCTTATTGAACGGAAGAGTGGGACAGACAGGACAAGACAAAATTGTTGTGGATGTCTGAGGTTTCTCTAAAGGGATTTGAAGGTTGGACGACGTTGACAGAGGATCAGATTCTGTGATACAACAAAAAAATACATTGTTTTAAAAAATCACTGTTTTTACCATTGTGTGTGCGTGTGTGTTTTAAAAAAAGATACGGATAAAGTAATTAACTACGACAGTAGACTAAATGAACTCTTACCATCCATTAACTGTGAATAATCCAATTTTTGATCCTCTTCATATTCTTTTTCTTCTTCCTCGTCCATTGAAGTGTCCAAGTCCGGAAGGATAGACTCAATTTTGGCATCTTGTACATCTGCCATGGACAAATTTGTACTTTTTAAAATGAATCTACTCATACTTTACAAGTAAAAGTAGATTGGAGTTTCTGTAATTTTCAAAAGAAAAGTTTTTAAAAATAAAAATTGTGTGTGTCAAACTGTCAATGTGTCTGGAAATAGAAAATACAATTTTCACGACTAATAATGTGTTGACTGACTCCAAATAAAATATGTTTCATAAGGATTAATAAGCGACTCAATAATTTTGTAGAAATTTTATGAAAAAAACTTGGAATTTACCCATTCTATGTAGAAAAACAGAATCCACAAAAATCATTTTCTTTTTGTCAAAAACAGTTGAAAATTGGTGGACGCGCAAGGATGACTGGAGTGCAATATTTTTCCTGTTACACGGAATGAAAAGTGTGTGTATGATGAAAATAATGTTTTCCATAAAAATGACACAAAATATATGTATTTATTTTGAGCAAACATAATTTTCTTATTTAGGTGGAAACATATAAGATTTGACACCAATATTGAATCTCACGACTTGAAAATTAGTATCAGTAAAGTCGTATGTCTTTGACAAAAATTGGTGTAGTTTATTCGTCACTGTGTACAAATATCCCCTGTCATCAATGCTGAAAGTATCTGGCCACTGTAAATCCTTGTCACTCTGAGCTAGAATTTGTGTATTCTCTGGTGTCAAATTATTTAAGCTGGTATTCCAAGAGTTGACCGAACTAATTTCCAACAGTCCAAAATACAAAATACCATTTGCATCCACTGTCATCCCATCAATTTGTGACGAACGAGTTCCCACAGTCCTCACATCTTTATCCTCCAAGTCCACTCCACTTACCCCTTGAGGGACTCGAAGTAAAGTTGATGTTTCAATAGAAAATAATTTTCTCGAACTCAATGGGTTATAATACAGCTGGTGAAAATTTGTACTTTTGGGTGAAATTGCGATTCCATCCATGGCCGTCGGAAAGTTGTACTTTTTTCCTAAAAAATTATTTATTTAAAAATAATCTCCTTTTGTAAAATAAATTATTTTAATTGATTACCCTGAATGTGAACATCGACAGCCGTCTGGTCTAGTTTCATACTTTTATGCCTAGCATACCATGACCTTCCTTGACCCAAACTGTATATAATTAATCTCGAGTCACTCGCATCCGAAATGTATGCTGTACAATCCTCTTTTGAGTAGCAGGTCACTACAAGGTCATTCAGAAAATTGTTGGTCCTACTGACAACTTCTTTTGGAAACTCGTACGTTTTGACCACTTTATCCGTCTTCAAATCAATTAGGAGTAATTTTGGAGGACACTTGTTGTCAGGATTGGATTCAAATATATTGACACGACCAACGTCAATGACCCAGATTCGGTCGTATTGGTCAATTTCCATACTTTGGATATACTGGAGTGCAGAACATTGACCCAATTTTTGCATGTCCCAATTTGGAAATGGTATTAATTTTGGTTCGTGTAATATTTGACCTTGTTTTGAAGGGTCGTAGGGGAGATAGGTCAAGGTGGCTGGGACTCCACTTCTCCATCTGGGGACGGTCATAAATATTCTACCCCCACTGACCTTGATCCCAGTAATAGCATTGTTGATTGGGACAAAACGTTGAGATTTGAGAGCTTCTTCACGATCCTTGTCAGAGTTGAATGCGTAGTCGACTTGCTTCCAAGTGTAAATTACTTCATAGGGCAATAAGGTGAATTTTGGGGCAGTTGACTCGACAGGATGAATTGATATGAAAGAGAGTGGAAGTATTAACAAGGAAATTTGTAAAAAGACTAACATGGCGAGTTCAAAACAGTTTTATACCTTCGATTGCAATTAATATCAATTGTACTGTTTAACAGAACGAGAGTGTAAAAGTACAACGAGTTTCTTAAACAAACGTTGTTTAACTACTGTTAATATTGACACACATGTAAAGTATTTGAGGACGAGTTTCACTCTGATAAAAACATTCCTTCATGTCGACTGATTTTGAATTTGTAGATTTTGGCCTCAAACGCATTTGTCTGAGGATGATGTATACATTTCAGATCAGTGGCCTGTCATTACAATTAAGTAAACAGGTCCATAACTTTGTCCGGTTTCATTTGCCATTGCGCCTCTGACCGAAACGATTTTTTTCGGGCCTATCGGAGCCCAAATAGACTAAAAACCCCGAAGATATCTCCAGGAAACCCAATTTGGCTTCAGGAAAAATTTTTAATCATTACTTTTTTTGTAAAAAAAACTTTTTATTTTCGATTTTGCAAAGTCCCTACGCTGCTCAGGGATCTTAATTAACCATTTTAAACGTGTTTCTGTCCCAAAACTCCCAAAGTAATTTAAAAGTGAATATTCGGTCACCCAGAATTTTTTAAATTTTGGTCGTATTTCGTAATTGCGTGCGAAAATCGATTTCGGTAGCAATGGGTAAATGGTTTGCTAAAATTCATGGATCTGTATAATAATAATACTTTCATCTGCTCTGCGGACAAGTGGAACGAAGTTCCGCTTGTTTGGATAACGATACCTTTTAACATTTTTCTGATTTTTCCCAATTAATCAAAAACTAAAAAAACAACAATGCTGGAAGACAACTGGAAGGATTTAATTAACTTAACATTGTTCTGTGACTATAAAATGCAACCGGAAATGGTTGCAAACTAATTAAATAAAAATGTTCTCATTAATTCTCAACATTACATTTTTAAATTTGCACTGCACGACTGGTATGCAAAAATGGAAATGAAGGCAATTATAATGCACAATTTTATTATAGAAAATTGACACAAAATACAGGAATGTTGTGTGCGTGTTTCTGAAAATGTCTACTTCATTACAAGAAGCAAGTTTATAAATAATTTTTTCTACAGACTTTTAAAGTAATTTCTTCGTGACATCCACTCATTTTTGGTCATTAGTGCATTTTTCATTCTTTGAAAAAGTCTTCTCCAAATTACAAAGAGTTGCTTGGATTTTTTCTGAGAAATCAGAAAGAAGAATCAATTTTGTCTGCCTGCACCATTCGTTTCCTCAGCTCTTTCATCGACTTAATCCTATTCGTTGTGGTTGCGCCGCGGATTGTTTAAAGGAATTTATTTTAATACTCGTATAAATATACATAGCTCCGAGCTAGAGATGTACACGTGTTAGAGTACAAAGACGAGTATTTCCGTCATGTTGATGATATGACGACAAGAACGACGCTTTGTTCCAGGGCATTTTATGCGTCACAATCCGATTAGTTATGGGTTTCACTTTCATTTTTGTCACCGTCAATTTATCTGCTAGCGTGATTAACGTGAATCCATTGAGAAGGAAACTTCACGTTGAAAATGGCACCCACGTTTCTGTTCTCAATCCTCAAATTGTTTTTCATTTGTGGCTCAGTCTCAGGGTTCGTTTAGCCTGGAAACGGGCACATATCGCTGGCCTTCTTGTAAAATAATGTAAGTGAGTGTCATTAAGTGAGGAGGGACAAGTGCCCGCGCGGAATATTCCAAATTTTTCCCTGTAAAGCTTCCGCAATGTTTCCGAAAAGCAGAGACGGCGTTGCCGAATCTCTACAAAAATGCTCTATTCACAACAACTACTTCCTCTACCTTTTTGACTCAAAACGAGAATTTTTAAACAGTATATTGTGTGCCCTAACTTAGTTGACCCTAATGTTGATACTCCGCCCCGTTTACAATCATAACTCCACAAATATATTCAGAT
>WJFB01004329.1:0-10402 GCA_009870185.1 Pygmarrhopalites habei | reverse complement strand
ATTTCAACTGACTCCCCTTCCTTTCAATCAATCTGACATCCGTGGAATTGATGATAAAATGGGCATTGCTGGTTACCTCTCTTCAATCCTACCAGACCAGAAATCTAAAGTAGAGGAAGCAGCTGAGCGTTACCTTGTAGAACGCGCCAAATTTGAATCACAACTTCAATTTGAATATCTTGAAGCAACTCCTGAACTTGGTGTGTCAATTGGAGATTGGTTGAATTCTCGCGGGTTGGACGTTCTCCGTCCTACTTTTTGGTACATTTTGACTGTACATGGTTATGGTGCACTGGAAGAAGATACTGCTGCCCTCTATGGACTTCGACTCGTTGACAGGGACACTTTGGACGCTGTACTGAAAGGAGATTCCACTTTCACACTGAAAGAAGGGATGGATATTCTTGCTATGAAAATGGCATCCAAAATCCAGCGACTTTATTCAAATCATGCGGTCACGGGGGTGGAGAGACGTACTGGGAAAACCTTTGGGCGGGAAGATTTGACTGACAATCTTTTACCAAGTCTCAGTGCTTACGATTTTGGAAAAGGACGGAGCACCATTTTAAAATGTAGTAAAATTGTCCTCGCTTTCCCACCACTTTTGAGGATGATTGATTTACTTGTAAATGGTTTAACAATGGAGGAGCGGGAATTACTGGATCAGGTCAAAGTTCACAAGTACTCCAGTGCAATCCATGTCATTCCTGGACTGGAAGGGACACACTACATCGAAGCTAAGAGTGTGAGTGGAGCTGATGGAAAAATTCGATTGGTTGTGGAAGAACCAAGGGGGACTGGAGAGGTCGTTGGCTTGACCCGACAAGGAAAGGTCAGTATTTTTATTTTAAAAAAATGTAAAGAAAAATGCGGGATTTTTGAAAGAATTATTTTATGGGAGTTTTTTTTGTGGATTATTAGGAGAATGAGAATATTTACAGCAGTTATTCTTGGATTCGAGGAGATTTCGATCGACAAGCTGGATTTTTCGATGCTCTAAATATGGGACATCAGTGCAGACAAACATTGAAGAAGATTAGTAAAGGAGCAAAGACAATTAAGAGGGAGACATTTGAATATTTTCCACATGTGGATGGGAAGGCTGTGACACAAGGTTTCTTCAAACAATTCCAAAAGATTCAAGGTCAAGGAGGACTTTACTATGCGTCTACTATGCTAGGATTCGAGTATTTGGAAGCTGCTTTGGAAATGAGTGAAGCATTTGTTGCGAAATATTTTTAAATTATTTTGACTGGTATTTAAAATACAGGTCTTCCCATTTTGAATTAGGAGGGTACAAAATAAATGACGAGTGTAATTTTGATGAAATTTGAAATGAATAAATTGTGATAAAGTTGTGATTAAAGGTCAAGGTGGGTCATTGACTAATCATGGAACATGGGAGGAGTAATCAAACATCCGGGGAATAATTTAGAACTCAGTTTGAAATTTTAATCCCACCTTCACGCTTCGTCCCTACCTAAATCCAATTTGTCATTACCAATACCTTTTCTGACTGTAAATTTTCAATTCGGGTCCTCCCGCCTTTCTGAGAACGAGAGGATACAGAGAATTCGCAAATGGAACATGCACAATAGGGAAATTTATTAGTATTTATTTATTGTGGAAAAATGTCTCCAACTCACGAATTCTGGCTTAAATTGTTTGTCACGAATTTTGCACAGACAATACGTAATGTGCTCTTTTGAATAAATATTTGCACAATATTATAAATACCGTCGTATGAATCAAAAAATTTATGACACTCATTACGTGACAAACTGGTTCAAACTGGTCGGATTTCGAGGATTTACGGTATGCAGTGCAAGGAATTTGAATGTGTATTGCATTAAACGCCCTCCTCCATTACAACGATGGCAGTCGAGTATCACTCCAGCACACGCAATTCTTTGTGGGAACACACAACAATAACCCTATTTAATGACTGACTATTACATTGTCATTAGTGTCATTTTGAATGTCGACTGTCGTCAAACTCTAGTTTTTGTCCAACGACATTCAATTTGTGCCAGCACAACAGAATAGCTCCTTTCAAAGCAAAGGTCGTCCACAAAATCCTGTCGCATTGTCACGAGTTTTTTTTACTAGCAAGAAGTACGAAAATGTCCAAAATTTCGCTCTACGTAATCCTTGCGGTGGTTGTTCTGTGTGTCGTCAAAGATTCGGGTACAATAACAAACGTTCAGAAAATAGTTTAATGGAATATTTAGAAATAATAAAGGAGTTCACATTTATTTCTCTTAGTTGCGGGTGAAAAGAAGTCCGGCTCAAGCGGGGAAAAATCATGTCCAAAGATCAAATCCGGGACTATGGGAATTTGTGGTGGGAAATTCTGTGAGACAAAAAAGGACTGCACTGACCCTGCCACAGGAACATATTGCTGCCCTTCAGCTTGTGGTAGCAAATTGTGTACCAAATTGTAGGCCATTCCGGGTCAATCTGAAGCAAACCTTGTGTTAAATCATTTTTTTGATTTTTTCAATAATCCCATGTTAAAATTGACTCACTTTTGTTATTGACATTCCAGTTAAATAACCAAATAAAATTATCTTTAACTTCCATGAAATTTTGCAACTTGCAATAATTGTCCATGATTTTAAAATATTTTTTACTGAAAAGAAAATCCGTACACTTTAGAGAATTAATTCTATACTAAAATTCTGTAGACTTTTAATTCTGAAAGTGATTTTGAGGTGGCATCCATTTTCTTTGATTTTTCATAAATCCTTTCCTTTGGAAATTTGGGAAAGCTGGACTTGACAGAATAAAAAATTGCATGGATGAATCATCCCATAGCTAAGACACAAGTTGTGTGACACAAAACTGCAAAAAAAGTATGCATTCCTTTTTCTCATAATTTTGTTTTGCAAAAACGGGTACATCCGCTCTGGGATTGTATCGTGTAATACACACTGTGTACACAGTACAGTGTATCCCAATTACACATCCCACACACACACATAGACAGGGGATGAATCCATGTCACTGTTTGGGTTAAAATGGGGAGCAAAAGAGAAATGTTATAAAATGGGGAGGAGGAGGAAGAGCATCCAAATGTAAAAATAAAAATAGAGCAAAAACTGGAGGTTCCATTTCCCTTCTTCTCCTCCCGTCTCAAAAACGAATGTCCCTCTAGGAAAAGTTGGAAATGAGGGAAACTGAGAAAATTCTATAAAAGTAGAGCTGATCTCACAATACATGTACATGTATAGAGAGGGAGGGAGGGAGAGAATTGGCAATTCGGGAGATATTAATAAGATCCACTCCACTTATAGACAGCGGCAGAGCAGCTTTTAACTGTGAGTCATTCACATCTCTCTCTTTCTCTCTCTCTCAATTTTAATCGGAAATTCATTTTAAATTGTGAGGGTGATCGAAAAGTATTTAAATTTTCTGTTGTATATTCTATTGATAGTGTTTTAGGGCTGACATCAAGACGAGGAAAGGGACGACGAGGGTTGATTATTGTGGGCTAGGATTTTTAAAAAAAGTGAGAAATGGTGATTGAGAGGAAGAGTGAGGGTCCTGACCCTGACCCCACTCCCTACTTGTTCGTCTCTCTCGAACAAAAGAGGGTTGACCAGACTCGACCTTACGATGGAAAGACTTACTGTTGGATCCCTCATGACAAGGAAGGTTTCGTTGTGGGCAACATCAAACAAACTAAGGGAGACATCGTCACTGTCGGCTTCGGTGATGGAGAGGTCAGCCAAATATTTCTAGACAAGAATTATTTTTTGCAGAAAAAACTTTTGCAACATGATTTAATTACATAAAATACGGAATGGATTGCGCTTTTTTGTTCTACAAAACTTGTAGTACAAATTAAAAAATTGGGGATTGTGTTTGACTCAGAACAGAATAAATGCGTGTGTGTGTGTTTGAATGTTTGGCAGTGAAATCTGTTAATATAATAGGTGGGCCAAGAATTGCTAGTCAAAATTTTGACTGAATTTTAAATTTTATTTTGTACAGGAGAAAACACTCAAAAAGGAATTGTTGGGTCAAGTGAATCCACCCAAATACGAAGTATGGAATACTGATTCGAATTAAAGTAAATATCCCTCTGCATTCTAAATTAGAATTTCTAATACAAATTCAAATTAATTAAATAATTAGAAATGTGAGGACATGAGTAATTTGACGTACCTCAACGACGCTTCCGTCCTTCACAACTTGAGAGAACGTTACTACATCAATCTCATCTACGTAAGTCCACCATCTTTTTGAAAGTGTCTTTCAATAATTAGATTAATCCTTGACCCTTCAACTGAATCACATTTCTAAAATAGGACAAAGTCTTGCAATCTTTTTCATCATGGTAGACACACGTAAAATTTAGGTGGACGGCCACAAGGTGTCTTTTTGACATCTGTTTTCAAAAAATCATTTTGGATTAATTAGGAAAAGATTTGTCTCCTGCAATGAGAAATACGGTAGATGAGAGTAGAAAAGAGGCTCACATTTCCATTCCCATATATTGCCATTGCCACCCGTACAAATCACCCTAGAAAAACGACAGGATTGAAAATCCACTTTTATTGATGGAGGGAGAGTACACACATATTCCCCGTATCTTCCTACTCACTCCCCTCAAACTGAGACTACCGTATTTATTCATAGACGAGAAGCGTACACTAAAATGTGACAACCTTCAGTACAAAATTACATGACTCGTGTACGTGCAAATTGCACTAGACAGAGACATGCCATTTTTACCGAGATCCTTGCCAAATTTTGACAATGAAGCATTCATCTTGATAATTGGCTTGTCTTCTTTTCAAGTTGATAATCTTAATAGCAAAGTTCTCCTTTGTCCATTGTTGAGACAACCATCTAGAATTTTTAAAGCAATTTTCTTTTCAAAATTCTACATTTTTTCCCACAGCTAATTAATCACACAATTAAATTTTATTGTAGGAATTTTTTCGAAAACAGAAAAATATTCTGTAACTTTGTAGGTTGTACCATTTTCTAGAAATTGTATGCAAAATTTTTAGGATATATATTGGGAGTAATTGAGTGATGGGACAATATTTGAGTAAATACGGTAGAGAGAGAAATTTCGGGTGTTTGGCTCAAGTTTTGTTGAGAAATTGTGAAAGAAACCCACCGACTCTAAATAGTTGGGTTAAATGGTGTTGAGTGGAGAGGACAGCTTTTGATACAAAAATTATTTTTATTCAACCAGCAAAAACGATACAACTCCATCCACTTTCCCACACGCACACACACACACACCATGGTCCATGGAACACCGAGAAATAGGGATACAGAGAGAAACTTTAAAGGATTGAAAGGTTTATTGAGTCAAAACTATGAAAAAAAACCTCGCACGCATTTCACTCTCTCAGGCACACACACACACGCGACGACCGTTTCCTGAATTTCGAGGATATACAGCAAAATATTGGCAGTTGACTCTACACAAAATTTTTTTATTGTAAATCCTAGCTATTTTTATGTTCCCTTCCTTCTCGCCCACATCCCTCCATGTGTGTCTGTGTGTGTGGAATTTTAGAGAGGAAATTTTTGCAATTCACTGAATGCTGAATGATGTGGGTTTCGCTCGGTGATGAAATTCAAATATTTTACATTGAACAAATGTAAGGGATTTTGTACATGGTTGATTCATTCCCTGCTTCTACATAAATATGATATGGCAAATTATTTTTTTGCATTTGCAATATGTACTCGACTCCATGTTGTGTAGATTTTACACATTCCTTCTTTTCACAGTCCCTCACTTTTTCTCTCAATTTTAATTACCCATGGAGAGAAATGATATTTCAAAAATTTAGTACCCTCTGCAATTTATATGACGCCGTGGGGGTCGGGGGATTTAAAAAACGTTTCGTTGATATTAAACATCTGGACACACACACGCACACACAGCCTCCTTATATTTTTTGGCTATTTCTCACAGGATTCACATGGATGTGTGCCGTGTGTGTGTCTTTACTCAAAGATGGTTTAGATAGAGAAATGTGAGGAAAGCGAAAGATAAGAAGGAAAAGAATCATATTTTGTTATCATTCGATGATTAGCTGTAATTTGCTGCAAATTATTTACAACTGCCATGTTCAATGTAGGGACACGTGTGTGTGTAATATGAGATGATTAAATTTTGGCTAATTTTCAGACAGAAATTAGACTTGGACTAAGTGTCTTCAAAATGATGACAGTTTACTTTAACAAGTAAATGCTAAAAGTAAAATAAAGGTGCAAAATGTGTGTGGGCTTTTTTGCAAGCGGGGCATTAAAAAGTTGATGCTTTCACTTCATCCGACGAATATGCAACATTATTATTAATTATGGAGAATTTTTGATCAAAACTAATTAAGATGGAGAAGATGGGAAATTATGATTTTGCGGATAATAATTTTGCAAATTTTGACTACTGTAGACGTACTCTGGTTTGTTTTGTGTGGCCATCAATCCTTACAAGCGTTTCCCAATCTACACTGGCCGGTAAGCATAAATTAAATAACAATAAAATTATCTTTTGATGGAGAAATTTAAATGACATGATTATTTTTTCAGTGTGATTCAAATGTACAAAGGGCGGAGGAGGAATGAAGTGGCTCCTCATGTTTTCGCAATCGCTGATGGAGCATACTGCAACATGTTGAATAGTAAGCTTGCCAAAATATACACTTTTCACTAATCCATTTCCATCCTTGCAGACTTTAACACTACAAAACAAAGTTTAAATAAATGAATATTATTTTCTTTTCGACAGATCATGAGAACCAGTCAATCCTCATTACGTGAGTTTTCCAAAAAACCAATTAGAAAATTTTCAGAATTTTAAACATGTTTAAATCTTGTCTCCAAAGAATCGAGACAAGATTAACCCACAAGTTTTCTGGTGGGATTTATTACCCGCTTAATTGTAGCCACGTGACAGTTTTTGTGACCCCTCCAGTGATTCTGGTGTATTGTTGGATTTAGCTTAGGAAATATTTCATAAATTATATTGAGCAAGACGTACCTTTATTATATAGTACATAGTATAGTTGTTTTCTGTGTATTTTGTTCCGGTGTGTGTGTGTATGTCTGGACTTGCAAAATATCCAGTAGCAAGTGTAGGAGTACTCCAGACTTGAGTCTCCAGTGTAAAGTATTTCCAATATTTTTGTTGTATTATGCAATACGTGTCTATTGTACCTGTTGTGTCGTACAGGAGGTAGTGTACGAAAAATCTCCTTTTGTTAGCAACAAAATAGACTTTGCAAATTTTTAGTCATGTGTGAACTGGAGATCTAGACTAGATGATCTAGTAAACGTAGTTTCCGTTGTAAAATGTATTTGTGTTGTATATTTTTTTTGTTGGATTGTGTTTTCCTTCCCGGTTTGTTGTTGACCCTCAAACCCTCCAACCCATCGACCTTTGTTACCCCTCACCCTTCAAACCCTTTTGAACAGAGGAGAGTCGGGAGCAGGAAAAACAGTACGAATTTCCACAGTTTCTCCAGTTTTTTCTTCCTTCTATTTTTTTGCAAATTGCAACCAAAACTTTTACTAGATTTTAAGAGGATGTACAAAAAAATTGAAAATTGATGTGCAGAATTCGGATATAAAATTAGAACAAAAATCCTCTTGGAATCTTTTCAAAGTTTTTGTTTTTCATACAAATATTTTTATTGTGGCTTTTGAACTTTTTCTCTGCTTGGATTTTTTGCACAATTTCTGCATGACTGCACTTTTCCCTTGCCTACACTTTGAGTCTGGAAAAAACACACAAATTTCCAGGGGAAATCTTTAAATTTTTATAAATATGACTTTCCTTTATTCTGAGCTTCTTAAATTTCTTCTATAAAAAAATTCTTGCTGAGCCTTGATTTCATAATTGGCTTCGAAAGTCAAATTATTTTGATTTTCACAAAAATTTAACTGATGAAACTTTTGCCAACAAAATTAGGAAAACACGAAGAAAGTCATTGCATACTTTGCAAACGTTGCGGCTACAGGGAAGAAAGACGACAGTGGAAAGGTTTGCTTCTAAAAATACACTTCTATTGGTCGTTTCAAAGAATTACAAAATAATTTCAAAAATGTAAGAAAATTGTTTTTTTTCGGAACTTGGTAGGGTTCCCTGGAAGATCAAATTATTCAAACGAATCCCGTACTAGAAGCTTTTGGAAATGCCAAGACAATTCGTAACGACAATTCTTCTCGTTTCGTAAGTTTCTCTACTTTCACCTGCCATGCAATTTACATGATACAAAATCCTATTGTCAAATTTTAAAATATTCTTGTTCTTTCTCTGCAGGGAAAATTTATCAGGTTCGTGTCAGGTTTACAAATCAATCGACCAAAGTTTTCACTCATCTTATTATCTCACTAGAAATTCAAAAATATTTTTAATGAGAAAATAAAATGAGGAGGGACCGCACTGCAGAGGTCAATTGACTTGTAAACCTGACACTTGACTCAACTTTCAGAATCCATTTTGTAAGTTCTTTTCAATTTATAATTGAATTTCCATTCTCAAATATTTTTTTAAAAAAAGATTATGCAACAAAATCTCTAATTAAATATGGGATAATTGGACAGGGAGCTTCTGGGAAATTGGCTGGTGCTGACATTGAGACATGTACGACTTCATTACAATTTACACACGCAAATATTTTTGTCCATCGTAGATTCAAAAATATTTTGCACGGTTTTAAATATACAAAATATTGTGTAGACTTGCTGGAGAAGGCCCGTGTCATTTCTCAACAACCACGTGAACGTTCCTACCACATTTTCTACCAACTCATGTCAGGGGCCATCAAGACCATGCGAGGTAAATCACATTCCACCATTTTCCCTCTTGCTCACTTTCACTTTACAAAGTTCCAGTGAAAGTACGAAACGACAAAAGACTGTTCTAAAAATATTTTGTTAATTGTCTACTTCCAGATCTTTGCATATTCGAGAGTTTCAAGATTACAGACTTTCATTTCGTGAGTCAGGGTAAAACAACAATTCCCGGTGTGGACGATGGAGAAGAATTGGTGGCTACCAATGTAAGTTAAACATTTTTTTCCCTACACACACACATCAGTTAAATGACGTCATCCGTCTTTCCTATACTTTTAAAATTCTCTACAATCTTTCTGATCGAAATAAATGGTTGGAATATAAATGTGAAGGAAGCTTTTGACATCCTCGGATTCAGCAAACAGGAAAAAGAGGATGTGTACAGGATCACTGCCGTCGGTAAATCCTCACAATTTCAATAAATCCCTTTCCAAAAATCATATTTAAACTACACAATCAAAATCATTTAAATTCCATTTTTCTTGTAGTGATGCACATGGGTGAACTCAAATTCAAGCAGAAGGGTCGAGAGGAGCAAGCTGACGTCGAATCAACAGCTGTAAATTTCCGACAAATTTATTGTCATTTAAGAAAGGATTTTAAATGTCAAAATGTTATACAAAATATTTTAACCCTCTTTTCATTCAAAGGAAGGAGAGCGTGTTGGACGACTCGCAGGTGTTGACCATGCAGACTTGTTCAATGCTTTCCTCAAACCCCGAATCAAAGTCGGTGCGGAGTTTGTCGTGAAAGGTCAAAATTTGAACCAAGTCACAAACGCTGTGGGTGCTATGGCCAAAGCAATCTACGATCGTCTTTTCAAATACCTTGTCAAGAAATGTAACGAAACTTTGGAGACACGAGGGAAACGAGTCCAATTTATTGGTGTCTTGGATATCGCTGGGTTCGAAATTTTCGATGTAAGATCAATTCTTTTTTCAGATACAATTTGAATTTCAGTCAATTTCAGTGATTTTATTTTTTCGATTGGTAGTACAATGGATTCGAACAACTCTGTATCAACTTTACGAACGAGAAGCTTCAGCAATTCTTCAACCATCACATGTTCATCTTGGAACAAGAAGAATACCAAAGAGAAGGGATTGACTGGGTCTTCATGGATTTCGGAATGGACCTCCAAGCTTGTATCGAACTGATGGAGAAACCTTTGGGAGTTTTCTCAATCCTTGAAGAAGAGTCCATGTTCCCCAAAGCCACGGATGCAACGTTCCATGCTAAATTGAATGCACAACATTTGGGCAAGTCTTCCACTTTCCTCAAGCCAAAACCTGTCAAACAAGGACAAGTTGAGGGTCATTTCACAATTGCCCATTACGCTGGATTCGTCCCGTACAATTTGACTGGTTGGTTGGAGAAGAATAAGGATCCTCTTAACGATACTGTTGTCGACACTTTTAAGAAGGGACAAAATCAAATCATTTGCGAAATATTTGCTGACCATCCTGGACAGTCTGGCGGGAAAGAGGAGGCCAAGAGTAAGCATCATTTATTTTTAAATTTTTTAAAAAAATGATTTATCATCATTTCATTGCAAAGGGGTCGTTCGCAA
>WJFB01004328.1:0-10407 GCA_009870185.1 Pygmarrhopalites habei | reverse complement strand
TGACACGTTGCACAGGTCAAAGTAGTCAAAATATTACTGTGACCGAATTGACAATCTTAAGTAGCATCTAATTGGCTATCACTGTGAATTTTGTTAGATTTTTAGTACTTAAGGGGTCATCAGGGTAGGTCATTTTACAAACCCCCTTTTATTGGTCAACCGGGAGGTCAAAAAAATATTCTGACATATGATCGTGTTCAGCATGCATGTCAAGATCTATCAATCTATCACTTTAAAAAATCAAGTTTTTCTATAGGAGTAAGGATACCATTTTCTTGTCTATGTATCTGTAGCTGTGTATCAGTAACACCGTAAGAGTCTCACGGTAAGACTGTGGGTAGAAATGTCAGGGTGGCAAGCGTGGATTTTAGTAACTCCGGAGCCATCCCAGAACATCAAAAATATACCTTCTATATGTTAAAACACTTATTTACAGAAAAATTATTTTTATTTGCAAAAGAATTATTTCTATTTGCAAAATGATTATTTGTCAAAATGATTATTTTTTTATTTACAAAACGATTATTTCTATTTGTCAAAATAATAATTTCTCTTTTTATAAGATGTTCGATAAATACTAAATGGGTAGTTACAAGAGAAAATAATGATTTAATAATAGACAATCTTTCTATTCTCAAAATTTATCCTACTTTTGAAAAATAATTTAGGTTTGATGAGATAAGCTTCCCTAAAGTACAATAATTAATTTTGAAGGTAATTTTAAATTAATTTAATTCAATTACGTTTGTCGGACTTTGACGCCACTCATCCACATACTGTTTATCTCATGATTCAGAAAACTAAAGGTGTATTCTAAAATCCAATCTAAAATATGAACGGCGTTTAAGTACAGCATTCCTCACTAACTGAATTTAATGGTCAACTCTGCATTATATTTTATTGTCCATTTAAAACATTAATAATTGTTACTCGTGTAAAAATGAAAGGAATGTTGACAACTGAATAGAACTGAAGGTGTTACATTTACAAAAGAATTTTGCCAATTCTTTTTTTTGCAACACCTCGATTAAAACTCAGAAAAAAATTGTATGCACAATTCAAGGTTCTATCGGATGTTCATCGTTTTAATTACAATTACTTTAATTGCCAATTTCAATTAGGACACACAATGAATAATATACTCTTCCATACTCCCTCCCTTCGTAGCAACATGAGTATCCGGTGTACATAAAAGTACCCACATGACCTTGAGTCTACTCCCTTTTTTCTGTACGTCATTCCATGAGTACAAAATGCATCACATCCATCAAACTAATTGTCGAATGGACAAATATTCAAGGCAAATGAGTCCATTGAATTTTCAAATATTAATACCCGTCGTTTTGTGTGTGTCTTCGTAAATAGGTAATAAGTTGACGAGTATCGTATGGAACAAAATACGTGTGAATACACATTGTGTATTATACAATAATAGGATTATCGCTGTCCAGTGTGTGCATGTGTGTGTATGTTTTGAATTTTTTACTGGAAGCATACTTAGCCGGTGATAATAACAGAGTGACTCATCCTGGCCTTGTAGCCATACATTTTGGAGGACACATCAAAACAAAAAATCTTTACTATTGTAACTCTACACTGCATAACATTTGTCATTACACTTCAAAGAATAAACTCCAAAAATATATCACAAGGCAGTTGGCTATAGTCAGCAGGATTTTGACTTGCAACTTTTATGCAGCCAAAGACAGTGTACAAAATTGGAATTAATTAATTGGAATCATCTCATCATTTATTTGAAGAGAATAAAATGGCACAGATTACTCAATCCTTTTTGGAAAACGCTCTAGGAGAAGAGATTGACAGTTTTGAGGTCAATTCCGGTTCAAATCTTGGTGATGGCTTCACCAGTTTATTATACACAGTTGATGTGAAACTGAAAAAGTGTAGTCAAAATTTACACCTCATCCTCAAGTGTTTCCCTACTCATCCCATGCGTCAAGCTGCACTGTCCAGGATGAATATGTTCGAGAAGGAATTACGAGTCTATGACACTTTGATTCCTCAAATTACCCGAGTTCAGGATGACTCCTCCTCCTCTGAGGGACTCGTTGAGATCCCAATTCCAAAATTCTATTATGGGCGAGCTATTGACTATACTAAACTGGGGGAAGGAGGTCAGGTCAACTAAATAAACCATTTTCCTTCACATCCTATTTAACAACCGGTGACTATTTTTTGCTTAAATCCCTTGTATCTTTTTTACAGAATCAACAGTTTGTGTGGACCCCTTGGAAAACTGTATACTACTGGAAGATGTTCGAAAATCCCGGGGATTCAAGCTAGCCAACCGTCGAACTGGTTTCGATTTGGATCATTCAAAATTGGTTATGGTAGCTTATGCCAAATTACATGGACTCAGTTGGGCCTACAAGTCTAAACAGAATTTACCTCGTCTCACCACTCAATTTCCTTTCATTACTCAAGGACATTTTGAACACATGTCTCGTGGTGGATTCGACAAGTTATTTGATGGTTGTCTTGCTTCTGTTCAAACGGCTATTAAAGATGAAGTGAAGGATGAGATTGAACAAAAAATTTTACTGGAAGCCGTGACCAAGGCTAGGTCCAAAGGGAATGATATTATGCATCTGTATATTGGAAATCCGAATTCACTCGATGACACCACATTAAATAAAGACAACTGTCTGAGGGTCCCTGGAGAGGTCAAGGAAAATGAAGGTCAGTTAAAATTTCCAATGCAATGTAAGCTCTCGAAATTGTATTTTAAAAATAATTATGAAAATGGGTTCAAGATTGCTGGGGCGTTGCACTCCACGTGGACAGTCGACTGGATAATATGATGTTCCGATATGATGAAGATGGAAAGCCCTTGGAGGTTCTTCTTCTGGATTTCCAAACAGTCAAAGAGGGTGACTTGATGGCTGATATTTCCTACTCCCTCTTCACTAGTACAAATCCGGACCCTTGGATGAATCATTCTGATCAACTCCTTTCTCTTTACATTGAAACTTTTCTGGGGATTTGTAAAAAACTCAGAGTGGCTCCTCCAGGGGATTTCAATATTGAAGAATTGAAAAGGAGATTTCATCGTGGGAAAATATTTGGACTGATGGTAGCCATAATGTGTTTCCCACTTCTTTTTAAGGATCCAGAGAATGCAGTGGATTTGGACAAAGTTAGTAAGGATGTGACGAGGGAGAAGTTTGTGGAAGAATTGGCAAAGATGACGGGTGGGATGAGTGGGAATGAACGGTTCAAAATTGTAGTAGTGGAAATTTTGAGGAAACTTTATACTCAGGGAGTCATTTAGCTACTTCAGGCTAAATTGTATGTAGTTCAAGGTTAAAAAAGTTCATTAACTGTAATTTAGATAAGTTACCATGTAATTATTCTACGATTTTGTGGACACTCCTTACGTACTACGTATTAAACTAGAATAAGGATGAAAATAAAATACAAACTTGTACATTTTCATCATGGAAATCTCAATTCGAAAGGCAATTTATTTACCAAAATCATTAGGATACAAAATATGTGGAACAACAACAACAACATTCATAATATCATTTGGTAAGGATAATCACATACTTTGTACTTGTCTAACGACCATTCGAATAGCCTTCAACTCGTTCAGATCCGTTTCAAATTTCTCTGCCATTTCTGACTTGACAAGGCCCCGTTGTAGTGGCAGGTCATTTTTGTAGTAGGTCACAAGATCTTCTTTCAGCTCAATCAATTCTTCCAAGTAGGCCAACATTTTAAGTCCCATTGCATTCTCATCTACTTCATTGGAGACTGCCTTGTCCATCTGAGCCTTCACTGCAGCACCCAGTGGCTGCATCAGTTTACCTTTAATATAAATACGCCACACAATTAATGCTTCATTACTTACTAGGTATTGAAATTTAGAAATTTGTACTATCTAAAAACAGGTGAGAATTAATTGTAATTTTTTTTAAAAAAATGTTTACTAACTTTTGAGTCCACAGAATCCAGGATGAATTTGATTGAGAATCTTCATCAGATACTTGCAATGCCCAACAAGTTCCTCCACTTCCTTATCACTACAAACTGGTTTTGCATGGATGTCCCGGAATCCTTCATCAATGAGAATGTGTGTGGCTTTCTGAATCAACCAATGATTGGGATGAAGGAGACTGTCACGATATTTTTGAATCAAATTTTTAGAGAAATGTTCTGCCTTCATTGGGAGAAAATCAATAGACTTTCCATCATTGGACTCTAAAGCTGTTATAATTTTCTCAATGGTGGGATAGAATTTTGAAATTGGAATGACTTTTTGACAACTATTACAACGCCATGGGATATTCCCTTCATATCCAATAGAATCAATTTGGTCAGGGAGAAAATAACCCAGATTCTCAGTCACAACTTTTCTAGAAGACTTGGGTCCACGACAGTCATCACAAACAATAGCAGAGGAGAATGTGGAATGTTCAGTGGGATCACAACAAAGGTCACACATACAAATCCGTCCGAATCGGGAACAAAATCCAATTCTTCTCTCCACTGTGCCTTTTCTTCCTTCTGCATGATGTTCCAAATGATTTACTGTGACGACCTGGCCCTTAGCTAAAGGGTAGCTTGCTCGGATTCTAACGGTAAAGTCGGGGAAATTACTTGTACTCCACACTGAATTCGGGACACAGGAATGGGTAACGTGGGAAGCTTTTTTGTAGATGTAGAAACCGGCTCTCCATTTTCCAGTACTAGAGTAAAGTAAAACGAAAGTAAATATTTTTTTTAAAAAAAGTTTTTATCATCAGCATTTTTACGAATTTGTTAAAATCTTGTTATTACAAACTAACTCAACCCCATGATATTTTAAAAATAAAATTTGAGTTAATATTTAAATACCTTTGCAATTCTCTTGTGTCAAGAGTGTCCTGGGCATTGACGTAGAAACCTCTTCGTAAGATTATTCTCCTGAGAATCAGTCCATCCTCCATAGCTTCTTGTTGTTCTCTCTCAGTGAAGGTGGGCAGAAGTTTTTTAATATATTTCTTAAATGTGGTCCGCATTTGAGATTTACCATGAGCATCCAAGTCAGTCACACCATCTTGGAGGGCAATCAAATCTTGCCAAGTTTTTGAAGAATTTCTTTTTAGACAGACAGCTCGGATGAGAGTCATTATGGATGGCAAGTCAAACAACATTTCTTGACTGTATGGAGTCTTACTCTTGGCAAGTAGTTCACATTCCTGTTCATGAGCTGAATGCTACAATTGAGACAAATTCCTAACCATTAAATTTTTTGATTGTGAAAACAGGCTTGATAATTATTTTTTAAAAACAATTTCAAAAAATTTTAATGCACATTTAAAATGAATATTTACCATCTGACAAGGTAATGAACACACAGGCCAGGCACATATAGAACATTTCTTTGAGGTCAAATAGGTCATATGTAGTCCACAGGTGAGACAAACACTTTCCACAAATACACCATTCATCTCTGGCAGGTGAAATATCGGTTTCTCGTCCACTAGAATTGTTCCTTGATCTACATTCCTGATCAGAGTGAGAACCTTCCCTCCATCCTTACTGTTGGTGACAGTGCAGGGCGAACAATAATTTCGGTGATTTTTCCAGTCCTCCTTTTGATGGTCCAAGGAACAGTAAGACACAGTTTTACAACCAGAGCAAGACTTGTCCGCTTCTTTAGAACAAACGGCACACTTCTGCAATGTCAATTTTTTTTAAAAAAAATATTATTCTCCTCATAAATGACGTTAATCAACTAAACAATAATTGATCAATTTGAAACATTCTGTTTTCAAATAAGTCTAAAATTATTTTTATCCACACACATACATACACACACACACACACACACACAATTTTCTAAAACATTGAATGGCAAATAAAAAGCACATACAGAAATGCATTACACAAAACAAAATACGAAGAATAAGCTACAAGCTCTAAGTAAAATTAAAATTTGTATATTTATTTAAATATAAGGAAGACAGAAGGAACAGAATTAAAAATTGTCGTTGTACCATTGTCAGGTTATTGTTTCCAAACACGACAAGTCTTTCAGTTCGGACACCCACTGGATGAAATTACCTACAAATAAAAACATGAACTGTTAGGAAATCTTTTCATCATACTTACAACTGACAAAATATAATTATTATGTATTTTTGAATGAAAGTTAAAAGTTTTACGAGAATCTCTACCGGCGAAAAGTCTTTTACATTTGTAAGAATCAACATGACAAGTCAATTTAAATGAATAAAGTAACAACAATTTTACTTACCCGGACAATCAATGAATTGTCCTGTAGTATAAGATTGACTTGTTTAATTTGTGAACAAAATCTTTCTTTCGGAAATTGTGAGAAAATTCTGTGAAAATGAATTTTCCAAAGGTCACTTTAAATTTCCTCTTTTCCACCGCGGAGGGGGCAAGGGTGACAGCGTACTACGAAAACTTGTACTGTGGTTCACAACGAAACAATTTTTTAACGTAAAATTTAAAAGTCTTTGTTGTCATTTGACAACAAATAATTAATAAATAATTTGAATTATTTATATTAAAGGTCCCAGATCCCAGACCCACTCTTGTATGGAAAAGGTTCAATAAACATGAAGGGTGAAAGAAGAAATATCCATTAAAGTTTATTGACACTGACAATTTTATTTTAGTTTAGTTGAGATTTGAGAAGCAGATTCTCTCCGAGGTGGATTACATTGATCCATTTATTTAATCATTATGCAAGGTGGATCTCGTATTTTTAATTATGACTAGTTTATTTAAGTAAGCACCATTATCTATTCAAAATTCATGATAATAAATTGGTATTGCCAAAACAAAGACACAGCTTTGTACTACAAAGTTTGTAGTACTCAATTTTTAAATAGAATAAAATTAACTAATGTAGTAAGAATTCCTCAGTCAACAAAGTATTAAACCATTTTACAATCGAACGAAAAATTCCTTTTAAAATTCTGTACTAACTCCACAGATCCAGAAATTCTGAATCAGGACACCAACAATTCTTTTACGAGTACAGAATCAAAGAAGACTTCCTCATTTAATAGAATATTGTGGAGCAATTCGCATTTCAACGATGAAGGGCTCCATCCGGATGGATTTATCCAGATCAAAACTTCCGTGAACAAACTTTCGAGTGGAATTCTTCCCAAGACAAATGGCTCCCTTCCTTGATTGTCTAGTCTTCTTCTTCCTTACGTTCAAGTAATTCAATTCCGTTTGGAAGTTTGAAAAGTTTGGAGAATTTCTCGCATCAACACCATCAATCAGTCTCACAGAATGAAGAGTAAATCCTGGTTTAATACGATACTCCCCGAGAGTGATCCAATCATGAAGTTCTCGTCCACCAAAAATCAATCGTTGTTGTCCTACTGGAATCCAGTGTTTTTCTCTGATGAGCTCCTTGACCTTCTCAATCGACATAGTTGACCTGACAGTCACGACGAGAGAGTGTCCATCAAAATCCTTGACAAAAATTTGGAATGCAGGAACAGATTTTGAGTAGCCAACAGTAAACTTCATTTGACGAGTAATCTTGGCAGCCTCCTCGAAAGTTATGTCATACCTAGTGGCAAATTTTGATACCAAAGATTGTTCTTCCTCACTTGATCGAGGATTAAAATTAAATTTCTTTCTATCCAATGATTCACATGCAAAGACTTCATTTTCGTACACAAGAAATTCCTTCTCCTTCTCCGAAACATTCAACTTGTTGTGAAATTTTCGGTCATTCGACTCAGAATTGTCCACTAATGCCATAAAATCCACATCATCTTCATCGAGGAGAGCATAAAAATGATTTCGGGAAGGTCCAACGATTAGCGGAGCAGCCCTCAACATTCCCAACTTGCTGACATACTTGATCTCAATTTTTGTTTCAAAGGGCAACTCCAGTTGACCCTGAGGTCCATTCAACTTGGCACTCAACATTTCTCCTGACTGCTTTTTAAAAAAAACAAATTGACAGTTGAAAAGAATAATGACACTAGTAATAGATAAATATTTGGACTTACAATTCCGGTCAACTCCACACACACAAAGAAATCGTGTCAAAGATTTTACAACGGCCAATCTTTTCTAACTTAGAAACTTTAAGGGTCGTTATTCTACAGCAGAATTTAAAGGTAAATTAACATAGGACGACACCAAAATGCATGAAGCATTGAAATAAAATATTCTCCAATCGAATACGATGGAATTTAGTCAATTTAATGAACTTACCCGTGTAGAAAACAGCAAGTTGACCTCGGAGAAGAGTTTTAACTAAAAACGGAAAGCCAGGATTTGTGTGTTCCTTCCCACGACAAGGGCTGCTATGGACCCTTTGATATTATGTACACACTGTGTGCTACACAGTGTGTACATACAGTAACGAGTACGCTTTACATGCAGTATTGTAAATAAATAAATAAATAAATTATTCCTAAGCCTGAAAAATGTTTTACTGTCTGTTGGACCAAGCCTAGAGTGTCTCGACTCTCGAAATATCTTGACTGCCATTTGACCCTAATCACGACATCAAAGGGCTATTACCTGATCCAGTCCAATTTCTCAAATATTCATGGGTACATTTCTTACAGATCTTCTCAATGCAACAGTAAATCTGGGAGACACAGGAAATTCACAAAGTACAAAATTTGTACTACAAATAAAATCCATACTGTCAAAAAAGGTAAAGAGATAAATTCACAGGAGAAATGTTCAACTTGGACGCCACTTGTTTGTATTTTGGATTAGTGGCTACTGCACAAAGAAATTGAAACCGGAAATCGACGTGAACGGCGTCGAAGTCTGACATTTATTTTATAATTTTCCTATTTAAATGTCAGACTTCAACGCCGTTCACGTCAATTTACATGCTGAATTTTTATTTGCTGTAGCCACTAGTCCTGAAAATAAAACAAGTGGCGTCCAAGTCAAACAATTTTCTTGTGAATGGACCTCTTTACCTTTTGACCTCTGTTAGGTCAAGGGAAGCAACCTTCCTAAAAGTGGATCACAAAAATTTCAGGAGAATCTAACAGAAATTATTATGTCATGCTATATGCCTGTCATGAAGTGTCATGTCCTTTGCGTATGAGAGCACTTGTACGAGTTTCCCGAAATCCTTGAAAGCGTACAAAGAGACGTTTGAAAAATTATTTTGCTCTTTTTAATTGCAATGCAATTTTGTACAAATTATGTACAAGTTTTTACATAAAAGACTTGGATTACGTACTACAGATTAACTTCATCTTCGTTCATTAATTAACTCAGAGTAAAAAGTTATTCAAATAACACCCACACAATTTGTTTTACAGGACTGTCCAAAGTTTTTAAAATCCGGTTTGTTACTATTCTTACAATTTAATAATTTTAATAGGCTCATTTGATTATTTTTCCAAGCTATAATCAATATTTTGTTATGTTTGTCTTTTTTTCAGATGGTTCTTTTCTGTGTCAGTGTGAAAGTGAGGAATGTCAAGACAAATATTTTAAAGTTGATGTTCACACACACATTACGTCCTCTCCATTCTTCATCCATTTACTCTCTTCAAAAACAGCAAAGTAGAGGTCACAACGATGACTGTCAAGCCAAATTTTTAATTCGGGAGGACCCTTTACTAGGTCATCAATGGGTAGCAGCAAAGTCACTCTCTGCAGGGACCAAATTAATAGATGACCCACCAGCAATCCTGTCTCTTAGTAGGATGAAAACAAATGAGGACAATCTATCAACTTGTTTGTCATGTGGACTTGAGATGGGGAATGAAAAAACGGAGAAAAAGTGTACAAAATGTGGATGGCCAATTTGTAGTGAGACTTGTGAGAAGGTACTTTGCTTATTTTCTTAAAAAATACATGACATGCCACAATTGTTTTTAAAAAAAAAGTAATGCTCGTCACTATATATTTTTGTTATGAATTAATGTACCTGAAACGTACGTTACTTATTTTCCTATAGATGAGTGTTCATGCTGACAACGAATGCAAAATCTTTTCGGCTGCCAATGTCAAATTTCCTCCTCCTCCAGAATTTGAGATGCATGGAATAATTTCTTTGATTGGTCTACTTAGAGGAGCCAATTTGAAGACACTCAATCCTCCTTTATATGATGAGATGATGAACCTTCAGTCTCACAAAACCCTTCCCCATTATAATTCTCAATTGAATGAAAAAGCGAAAACTTGTTGCGAGAGACTTTTTCAATTCCTTCCGAAAGGAACTTTGGACACACACACTATTTCTGATTTGGAGAAAATTCATAGAATTCGAGATGTGAGCGCTTTTGCTTATGAAGTTCATGACCCATCAAGGTAACATTATACACACACACACATACAATTTTTAATTAAATGTTTATCATCTATGCTGTACTTACTTTTATACAATTTTTTTTATCATTTTGATTTTAAATAGGTGTG
>WJFB01004327.1:0-10411 GCA_009870185.1 Pygmarrhopalites habei | reverse complement strand
GCCGCCGCCGCCGGCAATATTTAGACCAGCCGCCGCCGCCGATGAAAATTCGTCGGCTAGGGAGTCTGCTTTGCAGCATGCACCGTCTATGTCCTCCATGGCTTCCTCGACTACCACAAAATAATTTCAAAATTAATCACATTTTCACTCAAAGTAGATTTCTTTCTCGGTTTGCTGGAAGAATGAAGTTACACAACAACATAATAGCCTCCCAGAGACGATATTGAGGGAAAGTGGAGATATCTTGTTTTTTTAAAAAAAATGACGCGGATCAGTGGAGTCATAGTTATATAACCAAATTACACCTAGATATAAATTTGCTGGCCAATATTGTACTCTACATGTAATCCTTGTGCCTACTGAAATGAGTTTTTTTCCCTGCAGAATCATGGTTACGTAAATACAAGGAAACCTTCAAAATTTTGTAAATGGATTTTGTCAATTTCCTTTTTTAAGAAATATTTGATCAGTACCAGTAATTCAACTAGAACAAGTTGTAGTCAAAATTGGAAACCACGGGCTTTACTTTTATATAACAGAGCAAACTGATTTTGAAAAGTTTGTGAATGTTATTTCTGTATGTGAAATTTTGCAGAACAAAAATCTATTCAAGCCAGAACTATAGAATTATTTTTCGAGGTGCCTGAATTATAATCCACACCTTGATTTCACAATGATATCTGCCAACTCTCTTCTCCTAATCAAATTCATAGTGAATTGGCTATGGAGACTCTACTGTTTTCCATTCCATATCGAAAACGTTACCAACCAAAGAAAATTAAAAGTTAATCTTACAATTTGGAAATGTCTTATCTTTTATTCGAATATTTTGATCATATTCGGGGGTTGTATCATCTGTTGTATTTTGAGTGGGATTCTTTTGTTTAGTGAATTTCGTTTCCAATTGTATAGTGAAATTGATTCTAATTTTAAAATGACGATTGTCACGCTGGATATTTTTCGACATGGGATAGGAGCTTTGGCTGGACTTGTGAGTAGTCTGACCCTTCATTTTTGCATGAGCGAATATGCTCTAGGGATGAGTGCCATTCTTCAATTGGACCAGGAGAATCAAGAAGGTAGTCTCTAATATTTATGTAATCATAATTTTTTGTTGTTGTCCAACAAATCCTCTGTTTTCAATGAACCCTACAGATTTTTTCAAAATTATTGTGAATGGCGTCGAAGTTCACATGTGGAAGCGACGCATTAAATTTTTGTGTTGGAAATTGAACTTCGACGCCGTTCAGGATAAGCACTGGGAACGAAAGTTTTTTTCTATTAAATTCAAATTGTGAAGAAGTATGAATGGCGTGGAAACTACACATGAATCATGTGCGTCATGAACCGATCTTAAAATTTTAGTCCTCCCTGTCAATTGTTTCCTTAATTAATTAATTTTATTATTATTAGAGAAATTTATAAGATATTTATCTCTAATAATATTATGATTTCTATTAATTAATACTTATAGGTTAATTTTCTGTAACCCAGGAATTTTGGGGCCATGTGAATAGAATCAAGATTAGACACGAGTAGATTCGACATTAAATAATACAATTTATCTGTTTGTTAATAAAATTCATTGCAGGAAAAAACCGAAATGGCCTTCTCCTCCTCCAAACCCCCGACAAATTTTACCGGACATTTCGTTTCCAAATATTAATTGCTTGTATCCTCGTCGGTGTATACGATATTTGTTTCTTCTTACCAACCAACCCAGTACAAGTTGTTGTACACGAAGGACTCTCCAGACTTGGTCTAGATTCTCTCCCACTCATTCTCTACTGTTCACTTGAGCTCATAATGTTTTCCGCCTACTGTTACCTATCCCTGTTCGTCGCTTTCAGCGCTGGCTCCATCATTCTCATGTGGGAGCTGTCTTGCTACACTTCCATATTTTGGCTCCAGTTCTACTCACACCCACACAGTAACTGGACAAGGAGTAGACTGGCATGGTCCGATTGTGAGCCATCAATAAAAGAATCTAGAATTGAAATTGATGACCACATCCCTCTCCGCACTATCAAATCAAGTAGTTCGTATCGCCATGGTCACGTGATGATAGCTGCGCACTTTGTCGCGCGACTCAAAAAGCGCCAGAAAAATTCGGATGACCAATCAATCAATTCCGAACTTTCATTAGTTTCATTGGACTCACAACAGAGAGAATATTCAGTCAGGAGAGAAGACTGGAGGGAAGAGGAAGCCAGAAGAGATCAACTGGTGGAAATACTGCTAATGTACAGGAAATATCAGTTGCTTTTGAGATTTGTGAACAAAATCACAGGAAGGTACACAGCACTGACTTATGTGCTGGTCATGTTCGGTCATGGGGTCATATGTTTTGTCACCTCCATTCGACTGTACCATTACAATAGTAGTGGTGGTTATAGCGACCTTCCAGGTCATGTAGGAGTTGTGCAGAGTACTTTGGATGAACGACATCGATATTTCAGTCTACTCTTGTATCTGAGTGCAATGGTCACAGTCTATGTTCAATGTTATGCTTACACTGTAGCTGGGAATCTTGTACATCAGTCACAAAGATTTTTAAGGAAAATGTTTTACAATCATAATTCATGTGGGAGGAGGATTGGACGGTCTTGTGCACCACTTGGGATACAATTGTCAAATTTTCAATTGGCTCATCGGAAATTGGCACCAATTATTGTGGGACTGACGCTGAAGGTTGTGGTGAAGGTTCTACTCCTTCTTAAATCAACTAGTCAATAATGGAATGAAAATGAATTTTACTTTGATGTATTTAAGTGTTCACATGCGTGCGCGTGTGCGTGGACGTAAACACAGTTAAATGTAAATGTAGTAACACTTGTAAATTTTAAAATATCATTTGTCGATTATTACAAGTGCTATTCCTGTAAATGGAAGCATGGAAATAAAATGTGTGTTGTAAATTCGAAGATGGGATTCATAAATTCATAATTTATTTGAGACGTAAAATAAATTACTTCGACGCCACTCAAGTAACATTGACAACGAGTTGGGCACCAACCTAAGAAGGTTTGACATGTGCTCATTATTGACGAAGTTTTTTATTTAAATTCTTTATTCATTATTAATAATTAGTTGTGAAATCTTTGTGTGAAAATTTTTGAAAAAAGAGTGAGAAAACTCTTTTGTCACTGACTCACAACTGTTCTAGCGGCTAGAATCTAGCCTCGACAGACCTACTGTACGAATTGAATCAGTTTTCAAAAATTAATTAATGGAATTAGCAATAAAAAGTGAGAAATAAAGAATACGAACATATTTAAATTTAAATGTCAACTATACTAGTTCAAGGATCAAATAATTACTTATTTTCTCAATTTCTCAGAGAACATTTTGTTAACTCGAATTTCGAAAAGCGAATGAGTACGTACACTAAATTGATCTTTATCTCAGATATGGAATCCTCATACATTGTTTATGAGAAGAATTGCAAAAAGAAGTCAATTTTTTTGTTAAAAATAAATTAAACTTGGGCACTTGCAAGGCATTTACGCTACTTTAAGCCTTTTGTGTCCCCCTTCCTCTCGAAAATTCATGAGTGGCGTCCAACTAAATTTTATTTATTTGATTCATATTTTAATCAATCTTCCCTCATTAATAATTCATATGCAATAAATGTCCATCATACTTAGTATTAACCCTTCAAACAATTTTATTAGTTCAATTTTTTCATTGCTTTGTAAACACGGGAAGTTTTTCCCGTTTTAGAAGAATACATACTGCCACAAAAAAGTATGACTTGACATTACAGAGAAAGAGAGAGAGAGAGAATTTATTCATGAAGACGCTGACACACAACTTAATTTACCTAGGATGGATAGACACAGTACATTAAAATCTATATAATGTTGTCCTGTAGTTATCATCCTTTACAAATAGCCTTGACTCTATTTAATAGAGTCTACTACTTTCCACAAGTTAGGAATGAATGAGTCACAAAGATTAATAATCAAGCTCTCTGTGACCAAAGATGAACTTCAGAGAGATGATTTGGGGTGTGGGCTGACCTTACACTGTAAGGCTTACAGTCAAAGTAAAGAAGAGACTAAAATAAACGGAGATGATTATTAAATCGTAATCCCTGTCTTGTATTTCTTACAAAACTTAATGATGACGGCACTGTCTCCATCCCGTCATCTAAATTAATTAATTTAACAGATACCCGGGAAAGACATACAGCAACAATGAATTTTTTATTCTTTGCACTCATCACAGTGGGAGCAACAGGAGTTCTGGTGAACATTTTTAAAAAATGTCAAAATTTATTTATCCATTTCTTCAGATCAAACAGAATTAATTTTAAATCTCCCTCTTAAAAACACAGGGACAATCACCCAGTGGAAATCCTCAAATCTCCCCGCCAGGTGAGTCAATTAATTTTGAAAATATTTTATAAATTAATTTTACTTCATGTTTACCTTAACGCCGGTCAGTTTTTTCTGAAAAAAATCCCAGAATCCCCTGCCATACAGAAAAAAATTTATTTTTCAATTAAATTGATTTATTATAATTAATTTTCCAGTATCCCCGCCCAAACTGGACCCCCTGGAAGCGACCATGTTTCTCCTGGAAGAAGGAAATGACACAATCGTCCTCCAAGATGACCAAGGAGATTTTATTCTCCTCATCGGCAACACCGGCTGCGGCACTACAAGTCTCACTAAATTCATCTCCTCCCACGCATCCGACATTACATCATTTTGGTCAGGTGACCGCTACCTCCTTCAAGACACAGCCGGTGAAATCAGTGACTCCAACTTGACCCTAGTATCAAAAACAATGTTCCCTACACTCCATGTCGAACAAAAATCCAACCAACAAAATCAATTCTACGATCTCCCGGGTTTTGGTATGACCCAAGGTCCTCCAGTCGAAATCTCATCTTCTCTCCTCTCAAAAATGGTGATAGAAAGAGCAAAACGTGTCAAGCTAATTTTTGTTATTAATCATTCGTCACTAAAACCTGGAGAATCCCGATCTGACCTCAAAAATCTTTTGGACCATACAATCGAGTTGGTAAAAAATCCTACAAAATTTGCACCAGGGATTGCTATGTTTGCGACAAAAGTTCAAGTCCCTTCAACAACTGGAAAATCGGGTGACGTCACTACAGAAATTGTCCAGGGGATGGCAGATTTTTTGACTAACCTGAAAGAAAAAGTTCCAGAAATTTTTGGGAATGAAGAAAAACGAAATCACGTGACAACTCTTTTGAATGCTTTACTGTCTAAAAAGGAAGACGGGAGTTATGCCCGTCTCGGGTATTTTCCACAACCTAGTCAAATCGGTCCATTGACCTCTGTAGAGCCCTTCCTTTCCAAAACGAAGGTGACCCTTGACCACATTGTCCATGATAATCTGGAATTTGTGAATATAAGTCCAGCCCAGGATTTCGGTCTTGCCCTTTCACCCTCTTCTAAATATTTCCTCCGACGTTCTAATGACAGAGTAGAAGATCGGATTGTAGATCTAATCCAGGATATTGGGGTCAAAGTTCAATCACATTTCCATTCCCTTATTACCGCGGGTCAAACTCCAGCAGAGAATATTTTGGACCAATTGTACACTGAACTTTTCTTTCTCAAAAATGTGACAAAACATTTAGAAGGAGAGTTGGAATCCCGCTCAGAATTTTTCCGGGTATTAAAGCAAAGTCTGGATGGTGACCTTCACATTGAGAATATAGAAATTGACCTTGAGAAACTAGGGAAGATGGAAAATTATCTTAATTTCTTAGACCTCGTATCTACTCAAGGTAGTTCACCTTCAATTATATATGAATTTTCCTCAAATGTTACGTTATGGCTTTTGTTTTTCAACGCAAGGTCACGTCGATGTAGGAGCACCGAGAAAAGTCTCCAAGAAGTGGACATTGACCCTCAAAAAATATATAGATTTGGCCAGTGATGACATTTATGGAGTAGCGAGACAGCTAAACGAAAACAGGGAAAGAGCAGGTGATGAAATGGGGAAGGAATTGAAAGCCCTTTATAAATTGAAGGTCGAACAAACAAAAAATCCGAAGGGTGTCAAGGGAGAGATTTTGAATGACATTGACAGTCTGACTGAGATGACCTCAGCTAATGTGACCACGTTCAATGCTTTCGTCAACCAAAGTAAGGAGACTTTGGGAAGACTCAGTGTCAAGGGAAATGGGAAGTGGGAGGAGGCCTTGAAGGGACTCACACATGATGTGGACTTGATTGATCCTCATGGAGATGAGAAAATGCCAACGCCATTCAAAATTTACAATTGGATTCGTCCTTTTGAAACTCTGACACGATTTTTGACGGTCAAGTTAGTCGAGTTGGGACAGAGGGTGAGGGATGAGGAGGGGGAGAAGTTGGTCAAGGAACTTAGGAGGAATGTCACGGAGGTCAGTGCATAACTTCTTAATGCATTTTATAACCACGCTATTAAAACACATCGACATGGCAGGGGTTGCTAATAATACTAACCAGTCTTTACAACCCAACACGCGTCGGTTAGTCCTAATCGGCGTCGAAGTACAACAATTAAGAATGTGTGGCTGTGGAATAAAAAGTAATGTTGAGAGTGACCCAAGTTGAATTAACTAATCAATTATTTAATATTCCAGTAGAGTGCAAAACGGGACTGACCGACATTGTCCATTGACACCCGGACTGATGCTGTTCATACCTAAAAAAATTGTTAGTGCGAGTATTCTTAGTTGCAAAATTTGAAGAAAATTGGAAAAATTGTGAAACTTTATTGAACATGGTATATCATGTGATGAATAAAAATATGATTAAGAAAATGTTTTCAAAGTGTCTTCGATTGAGCTTGACGGAATTTTTTGTCTGTATCATGTCTCTGTATATACAGTCTTCACTCTTAGAACAGAAGAGAAAGTTTCCCCGGAAGAAGGTATAATTATGCCCGGAAGAGTGAAACTTACAAGGGAAACTTGAGGAGAAGGTAAAGTCATTTTCCCCGGAAGAAGGGAAAAATTCCCGGGAAGAGTGGAATTTTTCCTCCATCTCGGGATATTTTCCCTTCTTGGGGGGAATTTTTGGACTCCTCCGAGGAAAGCAGTTTTCTTTTTCCCGGGGAGAATTGTTACCTGCTGAAGGTAAACGTTCCCTCATTCCGTGGGAAATCCACTTTCCACCCAATATTTTTCCTTCTATTTTAAGAGTGTATATTTAACTACCGTTGGCGTCCAGTGTATACAGACACACGCAGTGCATCAGCGTCTAAAAGTACCAATCTATCAACTCATCACTTAGCAAATCTCTCAACTTTTTTTCAATTGTGTTTCGAAAATTTTCTATTTTGTTTAGATATCTAACGAGGCTCTCAGAATAATATAAGTTGTGGGTTTCCTTTGTCACTACACTCTCGTCACGCCAAGCTTTTCTTTGAACATGCAAATCCCTTTTTTTGTTATTGAACTTGTAATGCACCATAAACTGCTACCGCACTCATCGTCCATTTCGATTTTTCAGCGTTTATGATTGCATGTTTGTGTGTTACCCTTCACCGTCAACTAAGTACGTTGCAAAAACATTTTTTATTTGCGTATCCCTCCCTGTCTGACCACCCTATCCGTTGTGTGTGTGTGTGGATTCATTCCACAAAAATGAAGTCAGCTTTGAACATTTGTGACCCGGAACCGGAGGTCCCGATACAAGAGGTCAATGATGGGGCCAAGACACTTCAGTTTGACATTCTCCTTGGAGAAGGTCACTTGACAGAGTACGAGAAAAGATTTCCAAAGACGCCTTTACGCCTTGTCTCATGGAGTCAAATTGGACTGGCTGGGGCTGTCATTGTTTTACAGGTGGACACTTGATTATTTTGCAATAATTTGATGATGGACATTTTATATCATAATTAATAAAATAATTATTGTTTAATTAATTTTAGATTGTGATAATGAGTCTCCTCAGTCGCAACTATACAATTGTGGAGTCGACTGGAGTGGGGATCTGGGGTTCAATTTCTGTCGCCCTGGCTGGATTTCAAACTCTGAGAACTTGCACTCAACTTTCTTACAGGAGGTTATTTAAAATTGTACAATTAAAAGTTACTGGAAAACAACAACAACGAATTTTTTACTTGAATTGTGATTAATAATTTTTTAATAAATGTTGTACAGACTGTGCGGAACATTGGCTCTTCAATCCTGGACAATGATTTGCAATTTGACACTCATCTGCATGGCTTCTACAAACTCAATTCCAGAACAGAGAAACCGACTCATGGATTCCTTGAACTACCGTTATTATGGTTAGGCTCGTTTAGAGTCCACATGAAAGTGAAAGTTAAAACTAAAGTGAAAATTGCCCGTTGTTAGGAATGTAGAAGGAGCTGTGCAGAAATAATTTGAAGGACATTGTGCGTCCTATTAAGCGGGCTTTAATTCCACTTTCACTTTAACTTTTACATCAATGTGGCCTCTAAATGAACACTGTGTGTTCATCACAATAATTTTAAAATATATTCGGCTTCACTATTAGATAACTGGAAGGATTGAAGAATTTTCTAAGGCTATTTCATTATTCTCGTTATGTAGATCGAATTCTACTCAGTATTGACTGTATAATATTGACGAGTCTCTTGGCCTGTGCTGCTGAGGGTCAATTGATTCTGTCATTGTATGTGGGTTGGAAAGCGGGAACAGCACTTTGCTCTCGGGGTTACAAGGTCAGTTATAATTAAAGACAAATTCTCCTCTAAAGATAAAATCTTTATGTGTAATAATGAAATTATCCTTTTTTTGGCAGTTGGAGTACAAAAAGATCCCAATGGATGACTCGAAGGTCAAGAGTTTTGGAACTTGACCCTTGTCAACTGTCAAGTTCTTTTGAATGTTTAAGTTATTATGACAAGATGTAACTAAATGTCATTTACTTGTTCGCACACACACAAGCACCATTGCAAATTCTAGAATAGTTTCAAACACAGCAACTTTTTTTTCCGTTGCAGATCCGGGGGAGGCTGGGGTAAAAGTCCATAGTCAACTAAGAGTGTGCAAAACTTGAGTTAGCATGAATATAATTAGCCAATAAATGTGTCATTTCAAAAGTCATTTCATATTTATTGTTATATGGTGATTGATTGTAATGGTAATTAAATACAAAGAATTTTAGGCTAATTACAAAGAAAGTTCTCAAAATTGGCCCACTGGGGCAAAACTCCATAGGGCCTGGGGTAAAAATCCATAGGCGCTCGAGTAAAAAACCTGCAACACTCAACGTTCTAGAAAACAATAAAAATAAAAGATTTTCTAAACAAATTATTGTAGATTAAACATGGGACTACACAAAGAAACAAAACATCAAAATGTACAACGTTTTTGACGTTTTTTCAATTTTTGACGTTTTTTCAAATTGGAGCAAAGGGCAATTTTAACTTTCCCTTTTTTGGGACCCTGGACATTTTGTTGAAGTCTCTTCCTTCCCACTTGGATGGATTTTGTGCCCTCTTGCGCTAATGCCATTTCTTTGAGCATTTTTTTCTCTTGTGCTGCTAGTTTCTTGACGAACCTTTCTTGAATACCCTTTGACACTTCCGGTGATGTAAGTATTGTTGAAGACCCCTTCTTTCTACCCTTTCGTTTTGGAGCGACGGGGGTCGCAATAGACACCATATGGATTCATTTTCAATGTCCACGGGTGAGACTAAAAATTGACTGGATTTATTCTGACGTCCTAGGGGTGTCCTATTGTTGGAATCAGTCAAAATGGGGGTAGTTGGTAGGTTTGTGGATGGAGAATTTGAACCCAAGGAAGTCAAGGGTTGTGTACGTTGTCCAGTCGCCAACGAAAGATCACTGTTGAAATTAACTTTGATCCCGAGGTCCACATTTATAGATGTGTCAAGAGTTGAGTCTGAGTCGACAAACAATTCAGACGCTCGGAAATCTTTGTCGGCGAAACAGTCCCTGTCAGAACCACCTTTTGTAGACGACCAGATTCCACATTTCTGGAAGCTATTTTCAGCTAGTGCAATGCTAGCCGTTTTATTATAAGGGTCTTTGATCAGTTTGAGAATGTGACAAATGTCTAATTTTTTAGTTTTGTTGCCATTTAGCCAATTTTTAACTGATGTGGCATACCTTCCTTTCAGAGGAGAAAAAAACCCAACATCGAGCGGCTGCATTCGATGAGAACAGTGAGGTGGTAGTGTCAAAACATGGATAAAATTTTCCTGACAAAATTCGACGGCTTTCCAAGAGCAGTGCGAGTTGTGGTTGTCCATGATCAACAAAACTAGATCATCTTGGGTGGGCTTGGAGAATTTTTTGAAATGTTCAAGCCACTCCACAAAAATGTTCTCATTGGTCCAACCAGAGTCACTGTTGGTCTGAACGCTATCAGCTGGACCAAGCTGTAGCAACTTGTAATAAATGGGCTTCTTTGGAAACACA
>WJFB01004326.1:0-10413 GCA_009870185.1 Pygmarrhopalites habei | reverse complement strand
ACGGTGGTGGGTTAAGAAAGAATAGGAGTCAGTTTCTCCCTTCTGCTTCAGTGCCACTAAGGGTCAACTGCTTTTGTCAATTTTCCTGTCGTTTTTGCACACACATGCACTCTCTCTTTTTTACCCGCAACAGGCATTTTCGTGATGATGAGTAGAAATTCAAGTACCACTGACGTTTGTCATTTAAGAAAACACTGAAATTGCAAGAGCGATACGAAATTTCTCGGTTCTCAGATGTATACATTTCCCATGTGTAGAACTTTTTTTTGTTATGCTCTGTTCGTTGTATTAAATTAATAAGGAACATGTCATCTCAAATCTTCTTCTTAAAAACACATTCACACACACACACAATACCACTGAATATAGATTCTACATAGGGCTATTCTTCAAGAAAAAAGTGTCTACAGCCTTGCATCTCTAGATTTTTTTAGTCGAGGGCCTTGCTGCATTTAAGAAATCCCTTGGGTAACCAAGGCTCAATGAAATGTTTTTTAAAAAAAGAAATATTTTTCCTAAAATGTGAAAGGCCTTAATCTATTCTATGCATCAAGACCGTCAAATAGCCATGGTACGCCTAGGGGTAGCAAACCATTTAATTGTAATTAATTCAATTAATTGACATTAAATTGCAAATCAGGCTTCGTCAGTTTCTGCGTTATTTTTTTTCTCGATTTTTTGGTATTTTTACATTTTCTGTACGCGGTCCCTACCTAGAGATACTTGAGGGCAGACACGAAATTTTTTAGGGAATTATTATATAGATAACTAATTTTTAACTGGTTAACTCTAATTTTCTCTAATCACGTCCGAAAATTCTTCACGTCTTTTGAGAAGGGAACCAGAGCAAAGCTCTTTGCAGACCAGATTTAAAATCACCATCGATTGTTGCCATTGTTGGCAGGGTTTACTATCCTGTACGTGTACTCGTGTCCAAAAAATAACAATCTTGACGGTACTCTTTGTACCTGTAAAAATCTTCAGAATTAGTCAAGTTCCCTCCCCCCTAGACACGTCGCCATCAACAAAACACAAGCCTCGACTATTGTGATAATTTTAAACGAGTCATTGACAGATGACAATAAAAAACGAAATTAAGGATGAATTTAAGAAAAACTCATTTCGTACTCATAATCTCCGTACAAAAATGTCAGTCCAATTTTTATTGTCAAAAAAGGACAGCACAAACAAGTGGTTTACAAATTAACTTTACTCCTCGCACAAATCACTCCATTCTTCTTGAGAATCATTACAAGTGAAATCACAATCCCACCCAGAACGCCAAAACTGAGTGGTAGAATGACAGCCAAATTGACTCCACATTCCTTCCTTGAACCATCCACATCTTTACTCCAAAATCCACACCGACATTCCTTCTTCCAACTTTTATTTTGAACTTTGACACAACTAGCACTGGGCACACAGTCAGAGTCTTCTTCACAAACTAGACCAATGAACCTTTTACACGTCACATTGTCTGCGTAGTCTTCAAATCTACAACGACAGATGAGGTCAAAGTCACATTTTGAGTCGTAGAATGCACAGGATGAAAGGGGTTCTGTACAGGGTGCTCCAACATAACTTCCGTTGTCGTATTGGATATCTATGGGGAATTTTATGCACATTTCCAAATTCCCATAACCATCTTTCAGGGACACTTGGACACTGTAAGGCTGCATTCAAAAAATTACAATTATTTTGATGCCACAATTTTGTACATTGTAAATAAATGTTAGAATTATACCCCTTCAGTCCCAGCAAGTTGTCCGTTGAATTCATGAAGGTATTGAAGAGTGTAGCTTTCATTTGCTATTAAATGTTCATCTTCACAACGGATCTTCATCTCTTTGCTGTCATTTGGACAACGTCGTATTCGATCTTGGTCAATAGATCGATTGAAATCCAGTCCTGCTACACTCACCTCCACTTTCCAACTGCGGATATATTTGTCTTAATAAAATAAATAAATTTAGCTGTCAGACAACAATTTTTGAAATACAATTTGATGGTACAAAAGTGTGCAATTTTAAATTGCCAATTTACCAGGAATGAACGTGAATTCTGCACTGGAGTAGGAATATCTGGACGAAATTTTCTCTAAACAAGTTCCATTCACTGGTTCTTCACATGGTAATTCCAGGCTTACAAACTTCCCGCCACCCCCTTTAAAATTAAATAAAATGTATTAGGGATAATTTAGAATTTATATTCAATTTCCAGTAGAGAAATTAATAAGGAGCAGAATTCTAAATGAGATTTTAAAAATAGAGTGGCGGATGCAATTTGCAAAATCTTCTAATCTCTCGAGCCCTTGATCAAAATTTTGCAAAAATCTTCGAAAGAGGACAAAGCTTACGCAAAATCTTAGAAAAGCACTGAAAAGTCTTTGAAATCCAATGATTCTTCAGTCCTCTTTAAGAGAATTACCAACAATTCTTAACTTTCTTATAAAATTCTGTTTCTGTGAATGAAACTTGGATTGACCCGAGGAACTTTGAAAGTCGCGAATTTTGCACTCGCGAATTTATTACTTACCACAAAGTTCCAACTGAGTGTAATTGTCTTCAGTCACTATATTACTATTGGTCGTATTTTGAGCTTCAATTAAATTATGTATTGATAAAGTACAGGCTAATAAAATAAAGGGAAGTTGTGAGTAAGATAACATTTTCGACTTCTGAACTGACGACCTAATGCCTCTATCCTTTCACACACACGCACAAATCACTATAATTAATATCTAGAACATTTACTAAAATCCACAGGAGAGAAAAACACTACGAGTCACAAAAACAAATTACCCTTCAAAAAAATTTGAAGGATACGAAAAATATGGATTCATGCTGAATCATTAAGAAATAATTTCTTTATGCGTCTCAAGGCTTGGACTACGTGTATGAGTAAACTTTAATTGTACTTAAGGAAAAGGGGAAAAAGAATGGTTGTTATTGTGTTGAAAAAAATAGGAAAATGGGGGTAATAAAATAATTTGAAGGAAATAAGTACAATGTTGAAACTATCCTACAGCGTCAAATTCATCAGGATAGCACAATGAATAAAGCAAAGGGCAGACAGAAATTCACTTTTGAGTGAGGGTGAAGGTGGGATATGAAGGCGTCATACAGTTCAACGGAAATGGGGAGTTGAGCAACATTCAATTCAAGAAAAAATTGAAAAGAAAGAAAATAGAGAGGGAACGTGAGGAAAGAAGTCCTGGGAAAAATTGTGGGGAGGGAAATTAGCATAAGGAGGGGAAGAAGAGAGAGAGAGAGGAAAAGTTGATGGCCTTGTTTTCCTCCATGTTTTATTATACATTTGAATTGAGATGGAATTGTTTTATTAAAATTTATACGAATGCCACGTAAATGTAATTGCAGGTGAACATGAGAGTACAATACTTTGAAATGACGAACTGATTTCCTTATACACGGTCAATGTCTATGTATACACACTACTAATAATAATGTGTGTGTGTGTGTGTGTGTGTGAGGGAGAGAGAGCACACATAGAAGATGGATGAGTTGTGCCGGATATAGACATATCCAGTTCCATGTATATATCAAGTTCACATGTCGCACACACACACAGGGAGTGGAGGGAACTGGGGTCATTTATTGTATTTCATTAACAATTCACAAGACACTCCTTCAACTTGAAGAGAGAGAGAGTGAGTGTGTGTCCTGTGTTGGACACACACACACGTTGTGCACTGTTTTAACAAGAAAAGTTATTTATGAGTGCATTTTTCGAGATTCTGCAAAATTGGAATAATTCTCACTAAGGATTCCCCGAGGAAATAGCCATTAATTTGGCAGAGAGTTGTCACGTGACGGAGTTTTCAATTCGGTGCGGAAGATTGATGATTATTTTTGAAATCATAATTTTCAAAATGAGGGCAAATGAGGAAAATGTAACATTAGATCTAGCATAACGCACAAATGTGCAAAAGAAGATTATTCAGTGACGGAGGATAAAACAGGTTTCACAATTAAAATTAAAATGAGGAACGTAGCCTAAATCCAATGTAAAATTATGATGCAAGTGGAAGTGCATGAAATGCAATGAATTAATTTTGAATAAAAAATTCCAAACTGAATTTTTTAAGTTAAATTTTATTCAAAGTATGAACTTCATGCCAAAGCCAAAGAAAAGACGCTTGTGTTGATAATGTGTGTGTGATTGTACATAGAGTGAGTCAAGTACAAAGTTCATTTATTACTTTATTAGGATGTATGATCCTGACAAAGGATGCCATAATGATTGACATGAGAAATGACTCGTAATTACAATATAGCAGTTATTGAAATAAAAATGAATTAATTATTGTACTCAGGTTTGAAGCGGTTCGCATAAAATTCACAAGCAACTTCTCACCCGTTACAATTTAATTTGAACTTTACCCTAACGATTTGACACACTATGTGTCACACACGTAGTTAACATGCACACTCTTTCTGAAAGAGTCTTTCATCTTTTTATTAAAATACTTAATGAGGAACTGAAAGAACTGTCAGATAAACTGACTTTTGTGGGTGGAAAGTTTTCCTCGGCAAATAATTTATACTAAAACTTACGCAGTACATAAATGAGGCACAATTTTCTTTGGTTCGATAAGGAAGAGTTTGCACACACTTTTCATATGTGAAAGAGTCTTCACTGAAGAGTCTTAACTTCTTTGATTAGTGCTTGGCTTAATAAAGTTATTATTGTCAAAAAGAATAATGACTCAACCATTCACGGCTACGAATAGTTTTAATTTTAATTTAGAAGAAAGGGAAGCCGAGACTATTTTCCCAGGTTGACACTTCCGAGAAAATGAGAATCGATTGTGAGCAGACGGTTTGGACCTTGTACACAGCACGTATAATTAATTTAGACTCATTTAATACATTTATTTCCTTCTGTGTGGGTGTTCGTTTGTGTATGCATTTGCTAAAAAATTGCATGCAAAGTTTTCCTTCATTAAACTGGCTGTTGCCGTTAACTGCACAAAATTCAGTTTTGGTTTTCCCAGTTTATAATTAAATTAGAAGAAAGGGAAAATGCACGTTCAATAAATTATTTTAACTATCGTTTATTTATTTGAAGTCTGGACATGCGAGTTTTGTGAAGCGACAAGTGGCTAGTTACATCGTCGTTGGTCGAGTACACCATTTCGATTATGGAAATCCAGGAGTCTATTCTTACGATGCTTGGGGACGTCCCACGTATCTTGACAGTGGACGCTAAATCTTCAACATATTTTGAAAAATTCTCTGGACCTTGGAAATACGAACAAATGCACAAAAATAGATTTTGAACTAGTTCACGAAAGAAAATGATTTGGTTCATCTCTTTCGGTCTGTGTCTCAACGAACTTTTGACATTTTTAAATGGGTGTATCCACGCATTTAAAACGTTTCTTTTCATACTGGGCGAATTATAAAATTATTTAACCTCTTGTGAAAATTATCAAAAGACACGTTTGACTGGATTGATTAAAAAATACTTTGTCGCACCAAAGTGTGTGGGTGTTTTAAAATTGCGTTCCCAAAAATTGAGGCTCTTGGATTCCTCTCTTTTTCATAGTTGAAAAAACTCACAATTTTTGCTATCATTGCAATGTAATTAAGTAAGGTATAAAACATCAATTATTTTTAGCATTCCATAATGGAATTTCCATTCAATACTCTATTCTCGCCATATCTACAAAATTAATTGACAATTCGTGCAGTCTTCAGTCAGACACAGTCATAGATTGACGCAACGAATTTTGCCAACTCGCAAATGTTGTAATATTTATTGTTCCTTCTGCCCAACTCTTTTGTCTCTTCCGTCGAACGGACTTGACACTCAAAAACAATCATCAGAAAAATCTGTCACCTCTCATAATTTTTGGACACGTAAGTGTTGATGACGATGTCCTTCCTCCTTTTTCCATCCCTCTCTTTCCCTATACCTCCACACACACACGTAGCCTGTGAATGCAAAATCTTCTATTCTGCCGAGATTCAAAATTTTTGAAAAAGAAATATCAAGTTTAAGAGAAATCTAAGAAAAGAACTGAAAAATCAATTTCAATCAATATAATTATTCTTCAGTGATTTTTTCAGTGTAAAAAATTGCCGAAAATTCTTAGCAAATTGGCAATTTTTCTTGATGAAGCTTTGACTGGTCCTGTGAACTTTCCCATTTACTTACTAAGCACGTTTTACACCCAAGCCACACACACACGCACACACACACACGAATACATGACGCTGTGGGTTGGCAATAAAATCCTTTTCTTATCATCATTTTTGTTTACAGAGGGAAAAGATAAAAATGTCGACTATGGATTTTTGAGCTTCAAAAGTAGTATATGGTCAAAGCAAGCGTAAGCGTATTATAATATTGCATACAATTCACACAATATAGAGAGTCAAATGAGAGGCAAAAAGCATGTCATCAGGATAGAACTCCACCATTTATCTGTATTCAGTTTCACCTGCGTCAATTCCTGACTTAGAGGATGATGCATGAGTCGGAAAAAGAGTCAAAAACCCTTATCGTCATACTATTACCTTGCAAAATAATACTTGGCCTGGATGAATAACATCCAAGTGGACCCCATTCGATACTTTAATACCAATTTTGTTTTGCAAAACATTGAGCTATTGAATAATTTATTCAGAAAATAGATCTCAAAATGGATTGGAGGAGTTTCCGAAATATTCTGCCCATCCTACTCATCGCTTTAGCTTGCTGTAATTTAATAATAAATACAATGAAATAATAATCGTGTGTCTTGCAAATTGTAATTTTAAAATAATTGGCGAAAACTACGGTATAAGAAAGTCAGCTCAGTTTATTGAGACTAGTTCAGTTTGTGTGTGTAAAATTTACACTGTAAATGAAGTGAAAGTCCTTTTATTAAATGGTCATTTTTTTAAAATTTGCAGTTCCCGCCGTGTACAGTGCAGAGGAGGATGAGGAAGAAACCTATGCTTACTATGAAGCAGAATTTGGTTTTGAGAATCCCATGATATTTATAGGAGACCCCATGGACATTAATTGTGTGGTTGTGGTCGAGAAGGAAATTTTGACGGAGGACCAGATGAGAAATGTCACCATAAAGTATAAGAAAGGTGAGAAAAATACACGGATTCAGTTCAGTAGTTAAAATTAAAGTAGAAATACACTGTAATTTTTTGCGTGAATGTGCAAAAATTTCTCTTGACAAATTTTTGCAAATGAAAAATTTCACCATCAAACTATCGTACTGAAGAATGAACTGCAAAATCGTCGAAATTCACTGAAAAAGAAGTTGGTGTCAAGCATTCACGCGAAACAAATATCACTTTGGCAAAGTGACTTTGCGTTTTTGTGAATTTTTGAAAAAAAATCGAGGTATGAAAATTACTTGAATATTTCAATGTAAATTTTTGGCACAAAATAAGATGACGTGTTGCTGCCTGACTATTGGAGTTTAAGTCAAAGTGGAGTGGATATAAAAGAAGAGTTCGGAGTGGAATCACTTTTTCCTTTTAATTTTACCATCTTGAAGACAAATGAGAGTCACCGCGGGAATTACAGATGCGACTTTTCCTACCACTACAATGAAACCTTTTGGATTTATGGGAAAGGGGAATTTTTTGGCAGAGTCAAAGGTACTAAACTAAATTATTTAAAATCCTATTTTCATTTTCATTTCATGCGGAAAATGAATTTTGGAATTTTGTTTCTTTTTATAGAATCTCCGTCTCCTTTATGGCCAGGCGTGGCATTCGGTGGAGAGATTTTATTCCTGGCTTTCATCTTGACAATTTATGAGTGTACAAGGAATAAAGACGAGTTGGAGCAGGAGGAGGATGACGCTGACCATTAATAATAATTTAATTAATAAATGGCGTTGAATTACTTAGTACGTTTTTGTATTCCTTCAAGTAGTCCACAAAAATGTTTAGTCTTCCACTCCATTTTTCTGTAAAAAGTCATGCAATTATCTTGAAATTAGTATGCACAAGCCCAGGGTTCCATATTTCAATTTCAAATAATTTATTTGTGATTCACAATTGTGGATACGACAGCCAATGAGATTATTTTTACTTGTTGTGTGTGTTTTTACATGAAGTAGAATAAATAGTATAAAAGATTTTTATGTACAACTAAAAATTCAGTAAAAAATTAATTCAAATATTTACAGCCTTAATTATCTTCCATTATTGACAACTTTCTCTTCTTCCGACAACAACTGGTGCTTCACCTCTCAATACGACTGTTCCATCCTTTTCTCTCACTGTAAACTATTTTTTTTTATAAAAAAAAGCAGTTGTTAATTTTATACCATATTTTATCTTAATTTTAAACCATAAAACAGACATACACAAAAAAATCCTATTTAAAAAAATGTGAAACTCACTTGAATGACGTAGGAAATTTCCAGTGATCCCAAACACCGCCACTCCCTCGTGAGACTGGGTGTCAGGTCATCCTTCATGTACAATTCGGATGACCAACAAATCTCCCTCCCACTCTTGGCCTCTTCTTCCCTCAAAAATTTCTCATTATCCACCAAAGTCCTCACGCTCTCTTTTTTCCCTTCCCTCAAGTAAGAAGTTGTCTTCTGAACCAGAGCCACTGTCACTTTCTCCAGGTCATCCCGTCCTCCACAATTTTTGAGGCTCATTCCAAACTGGAGAGATTGTCCAGGTTGAATTCCTCTCCTAGCCACTACCATTTGACCGCAAAGTCTCCCTGAAGTCCCTTTTGAAAAGATGGAAGTCTTCCTCTCTTTCTTGGTCACAACGAAGGGTTTGTTTAGCCACGACTCTAGAGCTGAATTCCATCCGTCTCTTCTTGGTGACCCGTCTTGACCTCCTGTCTTTTTTCTTTGCCATTCTGTTCCAGTCCAACGGAATTGGATTTGACGACCAGAGAGAGAACGGTCTTCACTCTGACAGAGGAATGTATAAGTACCGGGTAAGAGGTCGGTCGGGGCTGGAGGGACTTGGTAGATAAGGATCGATTCACCTCCAGGGCTCATCCCTATTGTGCACTCGCAGGTCAACATGACTTTTTAAGAGGATGTGTTGCTTGACAGGCGGAAGAGGATGGATCTGACTGGGCCATTTGGATGTCATGCCTTTTTATACACCGGGGAAGTGTCAAAGACGAAAGGATTTCCAATTCAAAAGGGTCGTGTGCAGAAAAAGAGACATGAGGGGGGTAGGAGGATTTTTGCAAAATAAAATTTATTTTGCAACCTTTACACTACACCATCCTCCTCGAACCAGTTTTATGTTGGCTTATCGTCCTCTGTTCACTATGGAAAGTGGACGAGACAATGCACGCATGGTGTGTGCGTGTGTGTGTTCCATGCACCCATTTTGTGAACACAGAGATTTGGCATGAGTTAATCATGAAGGTGGCTTTCCTCTCTGCTTTTTATCTGGTCTATTGGAATAGTATGGAAAATTTTTGCACAATCAGTTGGGAGGAGGGGCTCATGGGAGGGATGGGTAAAGTCGAGTGGATTTTTGATTCGACTCTCCAAGTCCTCGTGTTGTTTGTGAAAGCACTTGACAATAATTTTGGAGAGGGAGAAGGAGAGACTCCTTGTCCAAATAAGGACAAGGAAATTGAAGGGCAAGGTTTTAAAACAATTTTTTGAACTTGACCTTTGGGAGAATATGCCAGGGCGAGGGAAATACACGTGGACACACACCTACACACACAATTGATGATTGGGAGCTTTTGACACTATTTTGTCCTTCAATTTGAGCAATAGTTCGTTATTGCATATTGTTGAGAATTAATTCAGAATGGAAGAAGAGGAATATTTGAAATTATTGACAACACATTGATATACGGAATATTATAGTCCATGTGCTGTTTTTTGGCAAAAAAATGGTTCAAAAAATTGTGGTTAATGGTTAACTCTGCAGTGTCATGATTTACAGAGTTGTGAGCCGATGAATTTTCAATTTTCATAGGAGGCTTAAGAATATTTATTTTTGAAATAATTTCAAAAATAAATTACAATTATTATTGTATAATTTTGTGATGTAAAATGAAGGCTTCCCTTTGAAGCAGTATTAATGAGGGAGAGAGAGAGATGTGTGTGTGTGAAGGTTGACAGTTTTTGCTCAAATGAAGGGGGTTTCAAGTGGGTGTGTTCTATTAAATGGAATCTATTTCTACAAGTCACAGTATGACTGTCACACTCATCATTGTCACTGTGTGTCGACATATATTCAACACGTTAATAAAGACGAAGAAAATTTCATTATGAAATGAATCATTTTGAAATAAATGCTAGCATGCGTAGTTTTCATACATTCTCTTTTCCACACGACCATTTTAACTAAAAATTTTTAAGGTACCGTAAATGCTCAATTAGAACCCGGGTGGGGCCGGTGAGGAGCATACCCTATGTATTTACATGTTAAAACA
>WJFB01004325.1:0-10423 GCA_009870185.1 Pygmarrhopalites habei | reverse complement strand
GGGATGTCGTTCTTCGTTGCACTTGTACATATGTATAAGTGCTTGACTGGAGTATCTTCCTGGATGACATAAATCATTCCCTGTCTTCATGAACCAGACTCACATAAGGGACAAGAGGAGCAACAAGAAGCTGTACAACTGGAACACAAATTTCCAGTAATTATTTTGTACAAACATTAAATATCGTAACATATATTTGTAGTATATATAAAATATTAGATATTTTAAACTTACTTTGAGCGGATGAACAATATTGATTGAAGGCAATCTTCACATTGAGATCAGGAAGACGGGAAACCCGTAGACGCCACTGACCCACGAAGGCAAAAAGCGACGAGATATGTTCACGTCAGTCCATTTGTCATTATCCAGTAGAATTTTGAACTCTTGCAAACGGTTTGCAGCAAACCTTGCAAATTTTAATTGTTACATATTTTTCGTTAAAAAAATATCCGAAAACTTGAATGAGACGAGGGAAATTGTATTAAATAATTAACCAAATGAATGACTTGACTTACTTTTAAAATCTGAAATTCCTGGACGATTCTTGATTTGATACAGTTCCTTGCACAACTTTCCATTCGACAGTCTCAAGTGTTCACAAATTTCCTCAGGGATTCCAGTAAGAAATGAATCCGAAAATGCAGGAAGCAATTCACCCTGATAATCCTGAATGTACAGACTTGTAATGTTGGGATTACGATTGAGAATAGGTTCAAAGATATGTTCCACAACTAAATTATTTTTTCTTCTGATCATCAAGCTGGTCACATTTGGGGTTAGACCGCCTAGCACTTCAAGACAGTCAACAAGCTGTCGTGTATTAATGATCATACAATGGACATTTGTCAAAGTCAAATTCATTAGGTCAGTCCCAGGAGGTTTCAAAGATTCAAAGTTCAAGGCAGCCAATGTAAAATACCACCACACTTTTTCGACACTGGGGAAAATTTGAGACAATCTCATCCCAGCTTGGAAAAATGGAGAGGTTACTTGTGACGGAACGAATTGAATCGCGTTTACATTTACGAGTTGTGGCAAGATAATAGCATCCATAGACATGTCAAAAGTCACAAAGACACGGAGAGACTCTTTACTAGACTCGAGAATCAAATTGACTGCCCTCACATAGTCTCCTCGGAATTGTTGTTGTGGAAGACGGCACAGAGGTGGAATACAGAAAGTAGTCAATTTAGGTAGAGCCATAGCTAGAGTGATCCAGTGACGATGGTCATAAATTGGTGTCAAATCTTTAATCAGATCAATCTTGAATTTGGAAAGGAAAGAGTCAATGTAGTTAATCTTGAAATTGTACACAAATTCCAACTTTGGTGCCTCTCCGAGCATATCATAAACAGTTGACTCTCTAGTTTTACTGAGACAAGTGAGAGACTTGAGGGCTGGAAGGGACAATCTGTTATAGAATCTTTCCATACAAGGTTGGGAAAGTAGGACAATCTTAGTGTCTCAATATTTGGAGCGTCGTGGAGAAGAATTGACCGAAGAGTGTCCATGTCCATTTTCATAGAAGTTGAAGCCTCGTCTTTAATACATAGAGTCTTGATTTGTGGTCCGATTGTTGAAAAGAATTGTCGAAATGAGATGACACAGTCTGCATGTACGTCAGAAAAATCCCCTCCGATGAAAATAAAATTGTTGTAGGAAAATATTTTGGATTTTGAAAAACAATCCAGAATGTCAGGAACTGATCTTGGCCCAAATTTTGGTGGAGACCGATATTCTTCTAATTTTGAATTGAATTTGAAGGTCACATGAGATCTACCCTTCTTGAGCATGTATGTGGACAAAATGTGGTTCCAGTGCCCCGTCACAAACCAGGTTTCCCGCCCACACATTATGAACCCATGCAAGAGTCACCCGTCATCCGCCTTTGTGTTTATGATCAACAGAAATTAAAACAATAGCCAGTCGTCCATTCGTTGACTCAATCAGTATCAGATTTCGGAATAGAGACAAAAGAGGAGATAGGGCTTATCTACCATGTAGACCGACACAGCAACATAAAATAGAAATTATTGAGAGTCAACAGTCATGGATGCAGTCCCCACGTCATTAATTAATACAAAATAATCGAAAATTGTACATTCATTATTTATTACCCAAGGCAATGGTCATGAGACAGGAATTTTGAATACTCACTGAGAGTTCTTAAATACAATGTACAATATCAAGAGGACGGAAGTCAAGTGATCAACAAAAGGACGACTGGATGGAAATTGGCGAGAAGGAAATGTCCCGATCCAAAAAATTGGGTGTCCTTGCTCTGCTGTACAATGCAGTGAGTTCAATTATCTTCTTTAAAATTTATTTTCCACAATTAATTTCAAAGTGAGCTTCAAATCTCCATTAATTCCTTTATCTATCTTCTCAAATAGTTGATGGGTTCAGCCCTCATTTCCTTCTCATCCGTTTACCTCTGGAGTCTGAACCATCTTCAAATATTTTCAAACTCGATAAGTTGTGCAGTTATATTTAATGGGACTGGAGACACAGAGGACATTTGTGACAATTTAAGAAGTGGTAGGATTGGTGCTTTCATTGGACTTTCTGGGGGGTCAGTTTATCTCGTCACCGCCTTTCTGGTCACTTTCGTCGCTGTCTGTTTCCCAGTAATCTTTGCTTTGTAATTAACTTGTCCCAAGGAATGGAATTAAAAGATATTGACATATTTTAAAATATTTGTTGAAGGGCCATCAAGAGAAATTATTGACACTGAGACTCACAAAATACATCAAAATTTTATTTGCTGCCATATTCGTGTGTTGGTTCAACATGGAGTTGTCCCTGTCGCTCATCCTGGATTTCAATGGCTCTGTCCTTCCAGACACGAATATATTATGGCTGGACGTTCCTTATTTGGCTCTCTTTGTCCTCTGCCTCCTCCACATATTTCTCATGGGATTGAAAGGAGTCAAAGAAATTCATCAAAGATTTTGTCAAAAAGGGAAGAAGGAAGTGAAGTTGGTGTCCGAGTCTTGTGCCATTCATAGGAAAGGGTGCTTCGGGACATTCACAGAAAATCTACCGGACACACCAGAAGAATTCAATATCATTGTCATATTTTTCCGACTCTCAACTTGGCATTTAAACTAATAAACGTAATTATTTATGAGTCATTTATTGGGATAGCTGCTCTGCTCTCATCAGTTAACCAATTATCGGTCATCCAAAATTTGAAAGGGTTAAATTAAACAAGATTTTCACACACACACAGATCGTGTGTCCACAGAGATGTGAAAAGAGAAAATATTTTTAAATTCGAAATGTCCATGAACCACAAAGTTCATAGTTTACGACTCAAGCTTTGTTCTGTTGACAACTAATGAGAGGCTCTTAGTTCAAAAGGATTTATTACGTATCCCCTTGAAGGCTAACACATATTGTCCAATAAACCTAATGTCCATTAGGTAATAGGTTTCAAGGCTCCGTTGTTATGATAGACTTTTGTCAAATATACTCAAGTCATTAGCACCTGTCCTTCGGATTGTGTACTAGAAATCTGTATAAAATCCAGTCATTTTCTCCTTTACTGGACTGGAGTGACTGGGCTGAGTACAGATGTCCTTAGACGACCCAGGGCTGTACCCACATATTTGACCATCCTCATTTTATACTTTACTTGACAGAGGAAATGAAGAACGTTTGGTCTCTCCTCCTTGGTCTGCTGCTTCTTCTCTGCCTCCTTCATCCACAGGGTAAGGAGTTCACATTTATTGATTGTGATAAAATACATTCACGCAGTCCGTACTGGTCCAGTACTACTGGATTAATCCAAAAACACTCAAGTAAAATGTGATAGACCATTTTGATTTCAGTCAATGGAGTCCCAGTACCTCAACAGCAGAAGCAGGGAGTCAAGAAAAGTGCCAGTGGTCGAAATTCCCGGCGTTCCGGTTTCGCTGGACATGGTCACATGATCCATTCCACCGGTATTTAAATATTTGAATTTATTTGATTTAGGCTCATTTGAGTGTGCACAACAACCGTTTTTCATGCGAGGATAGTAACAGCAATCCAAATTTTTGACCTTTTGGTACAAAGTATGTACAAACGGAAAGTTTTAAGAAGAAGAAACCTTTATTCAACAATTAATTATGAAAATGTCTTCTTTGTCAGTTAAACGACATGTCCATCCAGAAGAAGGAACTTTCCCGAATCAACTGAGCATTAACAGCGACTAGATCTTTGTCCGTCCCTCTTCATTTTCTACTACATTTTTTAACCACCGGCAATAAATTATATTTTTCTGCAAAATATTTCGTTTCTTATTGTTGACTACAAGCAAATTTAATTGAGAAATCGCAAACTAAATTAGAACAATAAAGCTAAGAGTGTGGGAAGGACTACATTTTAAATGTCTAGTAATTCAAACGACACAAACAATTTTCCCAGCTTCAGCATAAAATCATTTACAAAAGGAAAATCTTCCAGACGGTCCCTTCAATGGGCAACGAGTAAAGTTATAGTGTTGTCGACGATAATGTACACGATAGTGAGGACGAGTGCTTTATCACAGAAAAAGAAACTTCCCAGTCGAACACGGATTGGCCTCACAGATTTCAAAAATCTTCTGAACCAAGGGTCCCTCTGTCCTTGCAGTCCTCTGGAGTTGATAAATCCAATGGAGACCAAATGTAAACTTCCCAACTGACTGAATACAAATATGACAACGATTGTTGAGATGAATCCCATCATTAGGGCTCTGACGCCTTGCAGCGGGAAAGCATGACTCCCTCCTTTCATTCCAGTGTAAATTGAAATCACAGCAGACAGAATGGCGGATGTTTCAAAACGGACACAAGAACCAGAGTAAACTGTATTGAACATTGTTTGCAATATCTCCAGTTCTCTCAACCTCCTTCCAATCCCTTCCAACTTTTTTAAATGTTCGCGCCGCTCTTCATTCGATGAGCCTGGATGAACAGCGTCAGTATTCCTGCAAGAAATAGATATGAAAATTCATTTTTAAAATATTGAGTCCAATTTTTTGTCCAAAATTAATAATGCATTTCTATTGTCATACTCCAACTAATCAAATTGAATCTCCCTGTACCTGGACTGACACACCTTGATGACCTCGATGACGACGTACATGTGTGTGATGATAAAACCTAGAATGATGTAAGCTGTCACCCATTGACCTATCCAGATATTCATGTTGACCAGGGTCAAGAGAGGAGTCAAAATCCATTTGAATTTTCCCTCCTTGTGTAGGATGGATGTGAGCATTTGGACTGACCCTGGTTTCTTGTAAATTGTTATCACATTTATGGTGATCAGCATCATTCCAATCCTTTTGAAAAGTGTTAGGAACTTCAGGTAATCCGGATTTCTCCCGCCATGTTTCCATTCCAAGTCTGTGCAGATTGAATGATTTTAAATAGAATTTTTAGTAATATCAATAAAGTTTGATATTACCCGGATGACTAGAAGCCAAGTCCAGAAGCCCGTTGAAGACCGTATGATGTTGGCCGTAGAAGCCAAGGATATTCCATTGGATTATAGCAATAGTCATGGATGTGCAAAAGATGTATTGCAAAACTGTCCGCTTTCTCTCGTCCCGATCCAAGTAGGCCAAAACGAGAAACCAGAAAAGCCACAGCAAGAAAAGGTGGTAGATTGTGTACTGAGTTAGGCACAACAGTTTTTGCCATTTCCCGCCCTTAAATTCCACTCTGGACGTTTGGGAGTTAAATTCGTAAGGGATGACTCTCAATTTATTTCCTAAGTGGATTGCTTGCGGAAATTTGTGCAGGATTTTTGAAATAAATATTCCATTTCCAGTCGAATTTTTGTTACTATTGTACGGAATTGTGTTAGCTTTCAACTGTACTATCGGCATCTGTTCAGTTTGCCTGTCATTTTGATTTTTTGTTGTGCTGCTGGAGGGACCAAAGGCCAATCCGTGGCCCACGTTGGATTCTCGGGATTTTTTCATATCCATATTGAGGAGAAAACCGGCTTTGCTTTGCTACGCACCCGCTTGAAAATCTTTAGAACATTCTATAGCATCCTATAGTAAAATGGGACGGTATTCTATCGTTTTTCTAAGACTATAGGACACCATCCCATTTTACTATAGGATACTATAGGATGTCCTAAAGATTTTCAAGCGTGCACGCTGCGAATCATAAAGGTGAACATCTCCACCTCTATGCTGTGATTGCACACAATTAATGGAGTATCTGTCAAAAATAATGGGGGAAATTTGAAATATCCAGCTCTGAATACTTATACTGCGCAAAGTGAAGTTCTTCCATGATCGGAATGGAAGACATATCCAAAAAGTTGACGACATTATGTAATTGACCTGACATTTTCTTTTTTCCATGATGGTTCTTTTTCGTTGAATTTAAATTGTGGGGTAAACTGGGAGGGAGAAGCCATAATTTAGTTCAAAATATTATTTCGTATATTATTTATGAAAAGATAGTTTCAAAACAGGAGAATCACGCTAGACTCCGTAATACAGCTTTCAGTTTAAATCATTCAAGTACTTGGGGATTACCCTCCACATCACGAGATTTATTCCCGCCCACAAAATTCAAAATGATGTATCAAAATCAGATACGAAATTGTTTCATCTCACAGGCATTGGTCATTGCGGTGCATTCTTATGGAAATTACTAAATTACGCCGCTCAGGAAGAAAATAGTTTGACAATTACTGTTAAGTAATTCTGAATTTTCTGGGCAAACTTCAGAATTACATAGCGTCAAATTATGTAGGACTACCGTCATATCATGGCTTATTATTTTCGTCCTCTACATTGTAGAGTCTACAATAATAAATTACAGACTGTTTTATCCAGAAAAGATGACTACTGCAGGTTAATTAATTCCCTTTCGTTCTCTCTTCCGTCTCTTTTCCATTGCAGTGCTGTAATATTTTTTATTCCACTATGAAGCATCTCGGCTGCACAAGAAATGACGCTTTCCTTCTCTCTCTTCACTCTTCCCTTCAACTCAGTTTATAACCTTGAAATTGACTTCACTTTTCTTTAACCCTCCTCATCCCATGAGAGGTTCAACATCCATCTTGAACCATAAAGTTCAGTCACGTTCACTTTTTATCCTCTCCATTAATAATTTTTAAAAATTGGCTGCAAGTGAATAAACTTTGTCTTCTCTCTCTCCCTCCTTCTTCGTCCACTGCATTGTCTAAATTTGATCTGCAAGAGCTCACGTGAGCCATGGAAAATTTTGAATGAAAAAAACCAAATCCATCCATCGACTTAATGGATGGTGCAGACAAAAAATATTTGTAAACTTTTTTTCTCTTATGTATTTAAATCAATGATCTCAAGATGGGATTGAAAAAAAATCTAAAAGCCTTTGTGACTGGCATTATGACGTAACCGTTCTCTCATTTGCATATAAATTGCACACACACACTCCAGCTACCTGGAGTGTGTGTACAGAGTGGTGACCACAAGTTCATTGTTGAGCGGACAGCTTTGTTCAATCAAAGATGTACTCAATAGAGATGAATTGATCTCTGGGGTTGGAAGCTGAGGAGACAGAAATGAAAGTCATCTCTGGCTCCGTGTACATAACATTCAATAGTTGTGCAATTAAAAAGAACATGGACCCCAGTATAGCTTAAATTGTGCAGAATATCCCTGGAGGGATTCGCAAATCTTCCATTCCTATTGTATTTCCTATAAAAGCAAGCCAGTTACAAAATTCACTTGCCATTTCTTCCTTACATTTCTCTGGGGCCGTTCCCTCTCAAAAAATCTGCACATTTCATATTTTAGTTTGTTCATTATTTCTCAAATTTTTTGCAAAAGCCTTGCAAGGGAATTTTGCACAAAATTTTGAAAGATTTCTTTCCAGTATAAAATTACAGCAGAAAGAAAATAATTTAAATTAAATCATGTTCAAAATTTCAATTCTATTCGCTCTGACCCTCCATCTTGTCACTGTGACCCTTGGGGTTGAGAATCAACCGATAGTTCAAACAAAATATGGGAGAGTACAGGGAATTCAAAAATTGACGAGGGAAGGGAGACCATTTTTTGAATTTTGGGGGATTCCCTACGCCAAAGTACCCGCCAGATTCCAAGTACGTTTTCATTTGTCATAATTTTATTTACTAGTAATTCGATTTTAATTAATACTTTTTTATGAATCATCCAAATTACGCAGCCTCCAGTCAACCCAGAACCCTGGACAGACGTGAGGAATGGGACGATACCCGGGACAGCTTGTGTCCAGTACCATCCGAAATCAAAGCTCGATGTTCACAATGGAAAAGTCGTAGGGAAAGAAGACTGCCTGGAAGTCAATGTCTTCACACCACGAGTAAGATTATTTTTCAAATATTTTTTCCGATACCGCAAAATTATACCCGGGACTATAAATTAAATTGAGAGTTTACGGAAATGATTTTAAACAGCATAAATATTTTTTTAAATCCTTAGATTCCCGCCGAAGCCAAGCACAAGCTCCTCCTCCCAGTCCTCGTGATTTTCCATTCGGGTGGATTTTCTCATGGAACAGGGATATTCTTCGGTGCCCCTTATATCCTCGATACAGACACAATCCTTGTGACCTTCAACAGTCGAGTAGGACCCTTAGGATTCCTCAATGTGGGCGACAAGATGGCGGCAGGGAACCAAGGATTCAAAGATCAAGTGGCTTTACTCAAGTGGGTCAAGGAAAATATTGAACTGTTTTCTGGTGACCCCAGTCGAGTGACTCTCCTAGGGTAATTTTTTCAAAAAAATTCAAAATTTGCATTTCCCGCTTCCTTCCATTCAGTGCTTTATTGTGGAGTTTTATAATTTGACAGAATGGGTTCTGGAGCCTCCACGGTCGACTACCACATGCTATCTCCCCTGAGTAAAGGTCTTTTCCATGCTGGGATCAAACAAAGTGGCTCCGCCTTGGCCCCTTTTGCATTCATCCGTGACCCCATCCGACAAGCCAAGGAACTGGGTCAAAAGTTGAAGTGTCCCATCGACACTCCAGAAAACCTAGTCAACTGTCTCAAAACGAAAGAGGCTGGAGAGCTTGTGTCCAAAAATATGTGGTTTGTTGTAAGTGAAAGTATATATGAATTTAAATGGCGGCGCCCAATTTAATTTTTGGAAGTTTAAAATGTCAACTAATTTTAGGAACCGATGTTTGAAGACTTCCACATTTCCTGGGGGCCATCTATTGAGACTGTGTCGAGTGAGGACGCCTTTTTGACTGACAATCCTCATCAATTGGCGGCTCAAGGAAAGTTTGTGAGTCAAGTCCCTGTCATTTCCGGTCTGAACAATCTAGATGGAGTTGTGCCCTTCGTCATCAGTAAGTTTCAATTGTTTTGTTGAATTTTGGGGGGAAATTCAAAATTAGAAAGATTTGTATTGAAAAATTAAAAAACTTTGATAATGAAAATATTTTCTTCCTCTCAGAACTGATGAACAGTACAGAGCATTTGGCCCGTCTCAACAAAGATTGGGAGACCCTGGCCCCAATTCTGCTTCTTTTCAAACATACCGCCAGGGATCCTGGAGCAGTGGCTAAAAAAATCCGGACACTGTATTTCAAGGATATGGAAATTGGTGAAGAAACCAAATTAGGCCTTGCCCGCCTGACGGCTGACCGATTTTTCTTTCAACCTGGAAAAATGATGGCAGAATTCCATTCAAAAGTCGCGCCAACATTCAACTACATTGTGACTTATCAAGGAAACTTTAGTGCTTTGGAATTATTCGGGATTTCGAAAAAGTTGGGAGTTATCCATACAGACGAAATTCAATATGAATTCCCCATCGAACATTTCAAAATCCCTGTCATCAACAAGGACTCACCAGATTTTGAATTTTCTAAAAAGTTTGTTCAACTCTGGGCATCTTTTGCGGAGAATGGGTAAGAATTCATAGACTGGAGAGAATTTTGAAAATTCTTGGGTAGCTGAAAGGGAGATTTTTAAATGGGGGAAATGATGATATTTTTTTATGTGTTTAACAGGAAACCGACAAAGATTTGGGGGGAGGGAAAAGAATGGAAAAAATTTGACCCGACGGAAAGACCCTGGAAATTATACAGGATGGATCTCAACTCGACAATTTACGAGGCCCCTGAAGTCCTCACTAAAAGAATGGAATTCTGGGACGACCTGTACAAAAATGAATTGAAAGTTGAATTGGAAACACCACCACAAGAAACTTTTTGACTTCAACTCTGATTTTATTTTCTGTGTAGTTTCACAAAATTGACTGTAATTTGATTTGAAACAGTTTCTGTACAACAATTTAAATTATAAATTCATTGGAAAAAAATGTAATCTTCAATCGCAAAATAATTACAGAAGTATCAAAGGCTGAAAAATTATAGTAGGATTTATGATACCATTAAATTAAATTAAATTTCCATCAAAATTGTTTTTTGTCATATCAATAATGCCA
>WJFB01004324.1:0-10424 GCA_009870185.1 Pygmarrhopalites habei | reverse complement strand
GGGATTCCATTCCTACCATCAAATTTGAATTCACAACTCATATGACCGAATCACATCATATTCCCCGAATTCGTAATTTTAGTCATCACATTTTTTCACGTCAAAATATTCGGGTCAAATTTTCAGTGTAAGGAATTATATGAGGTACCGTTGGAACGGAGATGAAACGAGGAAGCCATTCCTACCATCAAATTTGAATTCACAACTCATATGACCGAATTACATCATATTCCCCGAATTCGTAATTTTTTGCATTGGCATTTCTTCACGTCAAAAATTTCGGGTCAAACTTTCAGTGTAAGGAATTATATGATGTACCATTGAAACAAAGATGAAAAGAGGATGCATGATGGCATTCAGGAGTCCGCCAAAAATAGAATGTTTGCTTTGGCATATCAATATGCTGACACGAAATCCTATCGTTCAGAGTATGTCACTGAATTTTGAAAATGAATCCCGAGATGGAAGATAGTGTGTGGTCAGTAATCTCCAATTACCAACTTACAAAGGACCCATTTTTGGCTGAATACCTGAGGCGCAGTATTTCTCTGGCTCCTTGCTTTGGAAATATTAAAAAAAATGAATTTGTCAAGGAAATTATGGAATGGCCGAATCAAGCGACACCAGCTCACATTTTTTCTTTGACTGACAATGATTTGATCAGAGCTCGTGATTGCGACAGTTTAGTAGCATCCTCTATTCCATCATATTTTATGAGTTATTCATCCCTTTCAATTCTGACCTTATTTAACCTTACCTTAAACAATACTACGACACAGGAAAATGAAATTATTTGTGGACAAGTATCACTCTTGTCGACGGCATCCACTAAAAAAGACACCAAATTAAATAGCAACAATTTTGCATCACTTCATCATATTTCTTTCATCGTTCCATGGAAGCACATTTATTTCCAAGTTGATATCCTTGAATGTCACCCTCCTTTCAAAAAAACGTTTCTCCAACGATCCAAGAATGAATATCTTTGTTTAATCGAATCAACATGCCGTGTAAATAATAGAGTCAGGCATCTCATCCATAAATACATACAAATTCATCTCCAAAATAATTTCAATAATCAAATTCATTGCTGCTCTGCCCACAGCCAGACTCGAAGAACTCATGAATCATCAGACTCTTGGCATTGATAGGGAAGCGTGTAAAGGAAGAAAAAAAATTTAACGGAAATTTTCGACTTCACTCTCAGTCAAAGCTGATCATCCTTCAGTCGACCTGGAACGTCCGTAGCCATCACACTCTCCTCTGAGCTCGTCCTTCAAGTAAGTCTCATTTTTTAAATTTCTAACACTTGTGTGTGTGTGTGCGTGCGTACAAGTCAATCATTTAAATTATAATAATCTTTGCCTCTCTCCAACAGTTGAATCAATCTGAGGAGCCATCGAGCTCATCTCAATTCTCACCATCATCCAGATAAGTCAACACTCAACGGCCGTCTTTCTTCTCGTAAGCCAAATTGTCCTTAATCATTAGTCATTAGTCATTTTCTTTAATTTCTAAACTCAGAGTTTAAAAGGAATCTCTCAGTCTGAGGGACAGAGTCCAGTTCAAATTCAACAATTAAAATTTTATTTTGTTAATTTAAATAGACTTTATTTCACTCTCTTCCTTCTCTCACACTCCTCTTTAATTTAATACTATTGTCAAAAACAGGCGAGAGACAATTTACCTAACCTGTAAAAATAACTGTACCTCCATTAGATTTGACAGTTAGATAAACATACACTCTTTTCTTGACTACTCACTATTAATATTTGAAAAATGATCCCACACACACACTACATGACATGTCCTTTAATATGACTATTAATATCGTTTCTGCTTATTTGTTTTTTCAGATATTTCGAGTCATCACTCCACTCGCCAGTGGAAAATCAGCTTGTCCCGAGCCATTATCAAAAATTTACAATGTAAATATTAGTCGTCGTCTTTACTCAGCAGCCGAGTCAACTCAAATCAGAGTCAAGAAAAGGAGGAAAAATTCGTTACACTCCAACAACAATCACAAGGATTTTCAGAGATATTCTCCTCTGAGTCTCAGTTTCTCATCACAACTGTCAGCATCAAAATCTCAACGCTTCTCCTGTCAACCCATTTCATTGGTGAGTATCCTTTTATTTAATGATTGTAGTCTGTTTAAACATTATTCAGACAGAGATTTCTCTAGTATTATTTATCCAACAAATCGTTTTTCTCTTAAATTTTTTTATTATTAACTTCAAGTCAATTATTTTCACTCTTTTTACTAAACACACTCCTTTCGGTATTACAGTTGATTCAACTACAGTAAATTGTTCTATTCCTAACCTAATAATATGTAATATATCTCAATTAACTTTGAATGTAAAAATACACACACATTTTAAAGTAGTTACATTTTCCCAAATTTTACAGACACACACACACGCTTTCTAAGTATTTTTAAACATGAAAACGATTGTAATTTCTCTTTTGTCTGCAGGTCATTCCGATTCAAACAACTCAAAATTGTGTCATCATCCTTGTTGGATATCGGATTCTCTACACTTTTGACAGCGTTCCGACTCACATAATTAGGCAAGCAATCCGGTATGCAACAATTCGTGTCTCTCTCTCATCTAGTTTGCTCATAATTAATAATTCTGTATTTAATTATTTGTACAGGGTCAGCCAAAGGATTTTCAGTTTCGACTCGGCAACTCTACATCCGGTTCATCAAGTAATCATCTTTTTGGACACCGAATCTTGAGGTAATTAACTCGTTTGTGTCTGTGGCTGTTTTTTGTCATGAATCTGTACAATTTCTCGTGATTATTTTTGTGTTTTTTGAGTCAAATTCTTATTCACCCTGCAGACTTTTTCAGGTCACATTGAAAAGGCAGCGGTCCCTTTCACATCCCATTTGATCATCATCTCCTCTCTCAGTTCTTTCCGGACACACCTTTTCTGAGGTAAATAAAGTTTCTCTCTCCAATTCAAATTAATGTTAGCTTAACCGAAGGGATACTGTGGCAGAACAAAGCTTCCTCTAGAGTTATTTGTTGAGCATAACTATTAATTTGTAACACTAGCTGTTCTCAACACTAACTCTTTGTCCCGTCAGTGCAATGTCGTTCAAAGGAAAAAAGAGAAATTCAGCAGGTATTAGAAGGATTCAAACTGGTGGGCAGTCAACTCAAGGGGACTTTCAGGGTCACAAAGTTCTTGGTGAAGACGAAGTCAAGGCTAAAGTAGCAGAATGGACGCAGCTATTTCAAGTCGATGTTCAACGAGATCCAGAACTCCAATCAATTTACCGGAGTATTCCACAAGACTACCGAAGAACTCTATTTGTCAAGGCGTATGGAAGTTCCGACTTTGTCTCAGTCCCCAAGTCAACCATCATCAAATTGTTCAAATTAGATCAAAACCTGGAGGATCCAGTCTGGGAACGAATCTGTAATCGTAGTGACGTCGACGACCCAGTCATTAAAGACTATTTGGCCCTCACCTTTATGCTTCATACAGTCTTTTTTGAAGGGTCAACGAAAAAGTCTATTCAAAACCTCCTTCATGATCGTCAAGACAGACTCGGCAAGCCACTACTCGAGACAATGACAATGAAAAATCTCATCAAAGCTTTGACCCAGACAACAATGTATCATGAATATGATCTTCACATAAAAAATCTCAACAAGATTCTGTTAAATGACACGAATATCCTACCATATGGAACTCTCATTGACCTCTTCCCATATGGTACGGCTGCAATGTCCAGCCTTGATGAAATTTCCGAAATTCACAAGAATGCCTCCATCCAAATGACTCGTGCAGCCATCAAAGGTAATGAATTTCAGAAAAGGTATGTCATCCTCAAGTGCCTGGAGACACTCATTGGACGAAATGTCATTCATGATGCTGAAGAACAGGAAAAACAAGTCCAAGAGGAAGTCCTCACTCAAGCCCGTGGTCAACTGTCTCAAATCCTCAAGTTATCCTTTGTCAATTACCGTTATCCTGCAGCCATCATCTCTATCCCTGATGCTGTGAAAATCAAACACGGACTCAAGAATCCACCTCCACCGACTCCTGCCTTGATTGAAAAAGTTCCAATTGAATCACTTTTCCAGATTGAACAGTTCCCAGAGTGGAGAGCCAATATCATCACCAAAAAATCACCACCCCTCTTTCCATCTTTCCTTCCCAACATTCAACGACTCAAAGACTTATTGGAAACCCGAAACTACAAAATTGACAATGATTCACTTGTTGAAAGTTTGGACTTTGCTCGTGATAAAATTGTTAAAACTATCACGGCAGCTGCAGAGGAAAAGCTACATTGCGCTTGAATTTCTCTTTCTATTTTTGAATCCTCCTTTTCAATGAATTTTTCTTTCTCCTGTATTATTTTAATTACTTTTTTAATCATGCTTTTGGATGAATTCCTGTTTTTCATGTATAATTTTAATTACATTGTCAATAAATTGCACTAGATTTGCAATGACGTACGTTCCATAAATCCTCTTGTGTTGCCTCTCAATTTATTTAAAGTCAAACATTTTAGTTTTAAAATACAAAGTTCATCATCATACAGTATTATTTAAAAGTTTCAAAATGTCTCTGCACGCACACACGGTATCCCCTCAATATTAAAAATTTAGTCTGTTCAAGAAAACAGATTCACTTTCACTCTCATATAAGTAATACATTTTTTTAATTTTTTTAAAATTTCCTGTCAGTTTCAGAATGACAAAGAACAAACGTTTCAAAGCTGCGTTGAAGAGAACAATAGAAAGGGAAAAGGAAAATGAACAGTGGGTCATTTACTCCAAAAGGATTTGGAAATATCATAGCCTCACCAAAATGGATCGACATCTCTTGACTGAACTCTACCCACATTATTCTGATTTTACCCTCCCATATTTTGTCACAAATTTGACAAAAGTCCAGGTTCCGGTCACTGTAAAGATTATTCTTGGTCTTGGCTTCCGATTCATTGATAATCATCCTCCTCCACTACTCAAGATTGCAGGGGAATTGAGAGAAGCTATTAGAAATCTTGGACTCTATCTACATTTTGCAATTGATGAACAAGAGGCCAAAAAGACTGCACCTAAGGCATCACCCATGGATGACTTGTATGCAAAACCTTTTGTGGAAATAAGGAGGAAGCACAACAAGGAGTTTTTCAAAAAGAGTGAACGGTTTCGGTCTCACAAATATGAAGAAATGTTCAAATTCGATGATGCTGCAGCAATCAAATTTGTCAAAGAAGAACAAGCAAAGTTTCCAACTCCCTATAGACCCTGGAGAGTCGGTCGTGCCCTCACTTCTACCCTCCGAAATTTCTGCATCAAAAATCAAGTCATCATCACAAAATCGGATAAATCCGGAGGACTCGTCCTGTGTACTGTCGATCAATACTTGTCAGAATGTGAACGTCTTCTCAGTGACCGAACAACGTACGATCCCATAAACCACAAAACGTATAAGGCAACAATGGCCCAGCTGAGAAGACTTGTCATCAGATTTGACAATGAACCATCAAATAATCTTCCTATAAAACTCAAGTCTCTTCTTCCTCCTCCATCTCGTTGTAATCCTGCCAAATTCCACATCATTTGGAAACTCCACAAGTGCAAGGTTGAAACGACTAGTAATTTTCCTGGACGACCCATTTGTGCAACCCGTGGGACAACAACAAGAGGAGTTGCCAAGATTTTGAACATTTACCTAAAGGAGATTGAAAGCAAGTGTCCAGAAATCATCCTCAACAGTCAACATCTTCTAAATGTCCTCTACGCTCAGAATCTGTATCCCCATTGCAAATATTACCTAGCAAAGGCGGACATAGCAAGTATGTTTACAGTTTTGAGCCATGATGATGTTCGGGACGCTGTCAGCTTTTACTACAATCTCTACAATCTAGATCAGTTTTATTTTTTCCTCCCTACTCGCCTCATCATCATGTTGTTGAACATTGTACTAATCGACAATTTTATTGTATTTGGTGTCAATCCATCCACTCTAAAATACTTTCAGCAGAAAGTTGGTCTTCCAATGGGTCATTCATCTTCTGGACTACTAGCAAATCTCACCTGTCGTTACCTGTTGAAGAAGAGACAAGATGAGATAGGACCATCACAGCCCTTGCCAAGATTTGAGACAGTGTTCACAGCAAGACTCCTCGATGATCTTTTCCTCATCATCATTGACTGGAAGAAGGATCAAGTAGAGACTGTCTTTGAAGAGAAATATGATTTCAAAGTCTACTCTGTAATTGAGGCTCAGAAAATATTGAATGAAACTGGAGTTGACCCCAACGAACAGATCGTCTCTGCAGTGGAATCCTTCCTCATTCGACAATTTCAGACCAACTCTCTCACTTTCACGTTTGAAGTCCGTCGAAAATCCCTTCACTTTCTTGATCTTGTCATCCGATTGTCAGACTACAATGAGATTCAGACGTCAATGTACCGTAAGCCACTAGCAGAGAGTAGAGTCCTCAACTTTAAATCAAATCATCCCACATCCATCCTCATGTCACTAGTTTACTCTGAGGGAATCCGAATTCTCAGAAATTACTCCAACAGAGACACTGCCATTCAAAAGCTGAATGACATGATGACAGACTACTACCGTGCAAACTATCCTTCTTCCCTCCTCCTCAAGTTGAAAAACAAGTTACTCAATCTCAATTGATCTCATCCGTCCCACATCCGTTGACATGCAGCAGCGGATTCTTCAGCAAGTTGGACAAGAAAAATACATGGAAATGTACGGATTGGATCAAGTTCCACCGACCCTCATCAATTATCACATTCCACGACCATTGAACTTTTCAGAGGGTCAAATCTACTGTGTCCTGACTTACTCTCGATTTCTACCTCCCCTGGCCAAGGAATTTGAAGAGTTGGTCAAGAAGAGGGCTCAGAGTATGACAGGAATGGCAAGACATCTCACTGATCTCTGTGTTTTCAAGACTAGTTACCGAGTTGATCGAAATTTGGGCTCAACAATTTCACTCATCAACAGAAATGTCATCCAGGTCAAAGAAATAAGCAAAAGGCAAGAGAAAACTTTTACTAAATATTGGGAGAAATAATTAATTTCTACAATTCCGACTCTCATTTTTTATGAACCATTACTCATATTTACATTGACATGTGTCCAAATAAATTTTAATTAAATCCTGTCAATGATTACACTTACTGCAGAATATTTTTATCAATGTAGTTGTGCAAATAATTTCACTCTCTGCATACGATGACACCATGCTTTCAATTTGTGCAATTTTTTTAAGTTTTGCACCAACTTCCCTTCTTAGGCTCCATGTGGAATTTCGTACTTGCTCATAATTAAATTATCACACAGAAAAATGGGTTTTCATTCACTCATTCACAGAGGTAAATTATTTTAGTTAGAACTGAGTCTACTATTTACAAAATGCCGTACACACACACTTTTGTAATTTTAAAAATAATTTGAAACAGGAAAATCTGGAATGCAACAGGGATAATGAGGTCATTTAGTTAGAATTTGATTTCTTTAAGAATTTGTCAAATTGCATGTACTACCCCACTTTATTGGGTAAAGTTTGTTAATTCTAATACATACGCATGTTACAATCCTGTCAAAATTATAATTTGCATGTCAAAAGCAAGCTCTAAAGCAGCTGAATCCATTGCATCAATAATATTTATAAATATCATTCGCATAAAAATCTTTTTGGACATTCTATTACTAATACCATGATGACCTTGGTTTCTGTTAAACATTTGTTGGAAAGCTGCACAAGCGGTAATTCAAAGTGCCATCATTCGATAGGATTTCAATTGGGCTACAAAACTGTGCTTTTCAGTTTATGAAAATTCAAATAAAAATATAAAATTTTGTAATTTGAAAAAATATGTGTGCGTGTGAGATGACCATGCAAATTCAAGTGTCAAAGATATTAGCATAATCATTTTCTATTCAACATTTAGTTGAAAAATATTTAATCATGTCAAAAATTACTCGTCATTTAGTTTTTCATCATTTAGCACACCAAATAATCATTGCAAGAAACCATAGATTTTAGATCTGACTCGGTCGACTCGGCCGTTAGCTCCGTGCAGGGTATATAAGGTCTGAAATTTCCATTGAACTCCTCTGTTCAACGTGAGCTGCTGTCCAGTCAACATCTGCGGAACAAATCATTCGACTCGTTCAAACGTTTGGTAGACCAACGTATTTCTCTCTTTTTCAACGTTGGCCACCACGGATTCTCAGGTAAATTTAATTCTTTATATATTTGTGTGTGCATACAGGTTGTGTTTCTTCAAAATTTTAAGTAATTTAAAATAAATTTTGAAATGTTTCTTCCACAGGCTGTTCGTGTGTTTGTCATCACCTTCTCTCTCCCATCCTTGTCAAAGTCCACTTTGTTTACTCGATCTCTCACGTGAGTATCAAATACTTAATTAATTTTATTCTCTTAGCTCACAATTATTTAATTATCTTGTATAATTCTCTCTCTCTTCTGTATCACAGTGATAATGACTAGAAATGGTTAGTTTGCATCCTGTAAACAGTGCAAATGAATTCTCTTCATTACAAATCATTAGTTGTCATTTATTTTCTCCGTTTTCAAGCTGTTTCAAAGGTGACTCGTCCGACTCAAGAATTCATTAAGAGTCAGATTCTCTTTGTTTTCTGAACTCTTCATTCCTCATTCAAAGTTGAGCTACTGTTCAGTCATGACCTGCTGAACAAATCAGTTGACTCGTTCAAAGTTTTGGTAGACCAACGGATTCTGTTCATTTTTTTCAAATTTGTCCAGCTCTAACTCGCAGGTAAATCACTTTAGCTTACTTTTTCTCTGTGTGTGTGTGTGTGTGTTACTCTTGTATCCTATGAGACATTTTAAAATAATTTTTTTGTGTTCTCCACAGGCTGTACGTGTGTGTCATCCCTCCCCTCTCTCTCATCTTTGTTCAAGTCAACTCTGTCGACTCAATCTCTTACGTGAGTACTCAATACTTGATTAAATTTCGTGTCCCTACTCATAGCCTCAATGATAATTTAGTTTAATTTTCTTCTCTCTTCTTCTCTTCAACAGTAGCAATGGTAAAGCATCGAAAGTCCAAGTTGGCGGCTCGTGCAAAAGCTCTGGCTGAAGGACGTCCTCTTCCTCAACCAAAACACGTTGCTCACCAAGGTCAGATGAGGGTCATGATGAAGATAATTGACAATCCATCTATTCTCATTGGACCGAATATTTGGACTGACGCGGAACATGATGCCCTGATGAAATTCTTTGAGGACACTCCAGCCTACAACATTTCAAAAGTGGACCTCTTCCAGTGTAGAGCAGTCTCTGCAATGCTCAGTCTCTGTGGTGTCAACCGGTCTCCTCAAGAGGTCAAATGGAAATTGGACTTTTTGAACAATAGGTACCGGAATTTGACTCGAGCTTGGAGTAGAGGGAACATGAATGACAGGACTTGGCCGTTGTATCCAAGGTTGAGGAAACTAGTGACTGGAATGGAATCAAAAACTCGTACTACCATGGAAACTGCTGCTGGTGGTTCTTCAACGACGACTCGTGAACTCGACCCCGCCGCCCCACTCACAATTGATGATGACCTTTGGACAGTCGGAGACCTCGACGCTGTACTCAAAATCTACGAAGAAAACTCAAGCTTCACACTTGCTCGTCCACATATCTGGCTGTGCAATCGCGTGTCCAAAATTTTGCAAGACTCATTTGGCATTCAGAGGACATGGCTCCAAATTCAGTCCAAGGTACGGCTAATTAAATTTGTCTCATATACGCCTCTTATTAATCAAACACGCCACTTCAATTATAAACTTCTCTGTCATTTTCAGGTCAAATGCATTAACAGGAAGATCGCTCCATGGGCAGAACAGAAGCCAACTTACAAAAAGTATCCTTACTATGACAGAATTAAATTTCTGTACAACCGTTTGTAAAGTCTTTGCAAAATATTTTCCATCACATACACATAATTTTTCTGAATATTAAATTTTGTGTTCTTTTTTCAAAAATATAAAATAAAGTGTCTCATTGCAAAAACAATATTTTGAATCGACTTTGCTGTTGTGGTAGTCTAGATGTATTTCTGAATTCAGCATACTCACTTCTCCGCATGTCACTTGACAATAATTATGTGAAATAATCGGTTCTCGGAATCGATTAGTTGTGGCAGTGGAGCCAGCCAACACCAACAGGACTCTTTCTTTATGATGACCATGTCCACAACACAACAAATATCAGGTACGTATTCAATTTCACTTTCACAACTAGTATAATAATTTCTCGAATTCAAATCAAGAGGTTTTATTAGAAACTCTTTTGTATCTTCAAGTAAATGTCACTAAATTTCACTTCTTTCAGTTCTCACACTCTCAAAATAGGACGACTCTCTACTCTACTTTCACTTTTT
>WJFB01004323.1:0-10430 GCA_009870185.1 Pygmarrhopalites habei | reverse complement strand
TAATTATATTCTTGCAAATTGAACTTCGTGTTAAAATGTAAAAGCTCCAGACTACACACACATACATAAAATAAGTCATAAACACATACAAGTCATAAGTAGGGAATTCCTTGTGTGTGGCAACAAACTTTATGAAGCAACGTGTGTGGACACAGTCGTTGTGATGAGATCATCACGGAAACAGAACTAAGTATGTTTGGGTAATAAATACCTTGTTGGAAATGTACTTAAGTATGAAACTACGTCATGAGTCAAAAATACAATGTTTGGAATACGTGAAGTTCTGTATAAGGTCTTCTTGTTGAAAAACAAATTTAGTCGTGTAAAACTACTTAACGTATCAACTCTTGAGCTTTTCAGATCCAATTATTACAACACTTCGTAAGTGACCTAAATTGACATCAGTCTGTAAATAAAGTAGCACAATAAAATGAATAATATGATGAATTTTAAAATCTATTTCCTTGTCTACATGTTTTTCATATTATTGAACACACGTTTAAATATTAATATATTATATAAGATTAACATTTATTTCGAACAAACTGGACCTAAATAGCAACGGAGAATTTTAAATTGGTTTGGACCTACTGTACTGACCTCTGGTCAACCTGTAGAATTTTTTCCGGAATTTCCACAGAAAGGAAGATGTGAAGGGGTCCTTTGAGCACATTTTCACTAAGTTTCAGGCGTTTTCCTGCTGATTTACAATTTTGACAGCCAATTTCCCAACCCTCTGCTTTGCCAATTCTTTCATTTAAAAAAAGTTTGAAGCCCTCTGGCGGAAAAACAAACAATTATCTGCCGATAGGACCTCCCGATTCGTCATTGGGTCGGGTCAGACAAAATTTCTAGGGTGGTCTCAAGTCGCCCCCGCTTGTGCATGTGCCAATGTCCGCTTGTGCATGTGCCAATGTTCCCTTGTGAGTATCATGACCTATGAATTTCCCCTATCCCTCCTTGTGTGTGTGTGTGTGTGTAAATACAAAACTGAGGTGGTTCTCTGTTTGTAGTCCTGGTTATAGAGTTGGGATTACCCCATAAAAAAGAGATATTAAAGTCTTACGCGCTTCCACCCTAACTTTAGTAAAGTTACAGCATCATCATCAGTGGTTCACACAGACAGAGAGGAGAGGAGAGTTTGTACAACAATACATAACATGGAGGGAAATATGTAACTCTCATGTATTTATATCAGGTGAAATAATGAGCAAACGTTGGACCTTCTTTTTTTTATATTCCCAAAGTTTCGTATCTATATTTACTGTATGGAGACTTCTCCCAGGATTTTCTCTCTGTGTATATTTATATATTGTACACCTGTATATCTGTGTGAGTGCAGTGGACTCTATAGTTTCACAAACTACTGTCTGTTTTTTACTCTGTCTCTCTCCACATCGCTCCACGTACATACACCCACTGTTTAGGATGGTCTAATGAAGCCGTAAAAACTGAAACCCGCAACAAAATGACTCAATTCACAAACCTGGGATGGTAAAAAAAAGACCTGAGCACACCTACACTATAATATTAGAAAAGACCTATCCTGTCTCTCTCTCTTCCTAGTCTTTTTTTTCTAACATTACTTGCTGGGGTTAGCAACGTAAGGATGTAGGATCCAAAAAATTATTCAGGTATCCACAGACAATGTACTACTACTGGGCAACTTGATTCAATGACTTTGATAAATCTCACACACAAATAAACAGACAAAAGAGAGGGGTAAAGTTGTACAATGTCCAAAAGGATAAATTGATATGACTCAACTGAAGGAAGAGAGATACACACAAGATAACTTTACAGCTGCACTACATAAGGAGACCCTAAACAAAACTTGAATTTGAAGATATCAAGTAAATTTCATGAAATCAGAGTCGACTCTGAGCAGGAAAAGTATTAAAACTAAAATTGTTGACGTTGACGTGAAATCCACACACACACACACTCTCTCTCTTCCTTGTAACTTGTGCATGTATTAACACTCTCTTTCTGTACAAAGTTGCTTGTTAAATTATTCAATTGATGTCAATTTTCAGTTGTTCCAAGGGATGGTAAAAGTCAAACTTTTTATGGAACAAGTTGTAATTTATGGATGTTCATCTCCAATTTGGATGTTATACAAATAATACTACACACAGTGTGTAGTATGTAGTTTTGAGAAAAATTAGCGAAAATGTGTGTGTGTGTGTATTTTAAAAATATATTATCTTGCTTATTATTATTGGAAATAAAATAGTTTGAGTTGTGTGAGGAATATTATATAATGACAATGCACAAGCTACTCCTTCAAAATGTTATAAATAAGTTATAGTATTTTGTATGGAAAGGGAAATTGCACAGTACATCCTATTTTGTGAGTGGATGAACAACAATGTGCAAACTGCTCATTCCTGGCACATGAAGATAATTATAATATGATCTGAAGTCTGCAGAAAACTTGGAATGTTCATGTTGTGATGTCATCGATATGTTTTTCCTTAACGACTTTTAGCAAAAAAATATTACACAGGAGAGAGAGAAAGTGTGTGTGTGAGTGAGTGTACACTCCCAGATTTATCGGAGGAAGAAAAAAAGAGACTTTAGTGCAGTTCCTTTGCTTCTGGACTTGGAGTCATTAGAAAGATAGAGAGAAGAAGAAAAAGATGTAAAATATCATCTGTCGTCGTCGTCATCTTCATCCTTCTAACAATAATGCCATGTCCAGGAGCTGAGTCTTTTGCTATCACACAGAGAGATTCTCCTCCATTGTAATACCTACTCACAGTTTGCACAGTGTGTGTGTGTACAATAACATGTTTTCTTGGACGTTGAGAGGGAAAAGTCCATAGAGAGAGAAGTTGTTAGACTTTCCTAATTGACTCATAAAACACATTTTCATGACCCATTATGCAGGTAATCCAGACTGGGTTTGATCTCTTTCTCATTTTTTCCAGTTTCTTTGTTTCCACTCAATTGGCTCGTCTTCTGTATGTTCATATATACATAGCACACACACAAAGTGAAGACAATAATACGTAGAAAAAGCATATATATATATATACACTTATGTATGCGAACTCATCTTCGTCAGCAAAAAAGAAAACATTGCTTGTTGCTCTTTCATGTATTTTTCCTCTCTCAACGTAAATTATCAAGTTGGACTTGACACAACTCTAAAAATTCAGTTCAACAAAGTCAATGTCTTCAAAATGTTTTTTTTTGACAATTTAAACGTGGGGAAAAGTTATTAGACATGTTGTGTGCTCACTCAATCTGTGTAAGCAAGTACAAACACATCACAGTGTAGTTAATTCAATGAATTTTATTTCTAAATTCTTTGATGACCAATTTCAAAAAGAAGAATCAGAGAATGTGTATGTGTAATTAATAATTATATGGCAAAAATGAATTTAAGAGAAGAAGAAGAAATTAATTTTTTTACAGTCCACCGGAGGAAAATCCTGTTCAATCCTATTTTGCTATGTGTATTGAAACTGAAGGCTGAAAGCTAATAGTGTAAATTGATTTTTTTTGCCAAAGTGATGTCTTTTACAAGTTTGGATTTGGAATGAACAAAAATTTGTGAGAAATGACAATTTACTCCTCCTCCACAGACTTGGACAACTAATTGTGAGTTGAAATATATTGTTATTGTGTGTGTGTGTGTGTCTTCCTCCCCGTCTCTTGTGTTCAGAGTTGTTCGAGTGTCAATAAGGCAATCATAAAAATGATAATGAGCTGTCAACTTGGGACTTGTGAAGATGTCACCGTCAATTTGTTTTTTATAGACTTACATTATGATTCGAAAGAATGTGTGTGTGTGTGTAAGGCGCAAATGGAAAGTGAGTGTGCTGAAGCTACCACATTTTATTGTAGGTCGTAAGTTAGGGTTCCCTTATCAGCCTTAATTCTATTCCCTTCTTTTCTTCTTGTCCACCTTGTCATTGACAGATATTACAGGACGTTAGAACTAGGAAATTTTTCCCTTTTGTGAAAAATTTGCACTACACTGTAAGAGTAACTCGCACTACTGACCGGTCAAATCACTGACTACGATGTAGGTAGTAGTTATGTGAAGGTGTTGAAAGTGTCCATTGTCAGTGTGGGTATTAAAAAAAACTAAAAGTTTATTTAGTGTGACATCTTACCTGATAGAAGATATCCAAAAACAACTAAGAGGACACAAAAGTGATTCGACCAATATTTCCTTTTCTCCATTGTGTCTATTTTTATACTTCAGGCCACTTCGGGTTTTCACTTTTTAAAAAAATGACACTTAAATTAATTTGTTGTTGTTGTAGTTGGGATTCTTCCAAATCCTCAGTTGCACTAAAACTACTAATTGGAATTCATGTAAGGTTTAAACTCTCAATCCAGGAACACTATTAACAGTCGACACTTCTTTTATACTAAAAATTAGGCACAATTATTGAAGTAATTCAAAACACTTTTAAAATTGTAAAATAAAAAATGTAATCATTCAAAATTTTTGTTTGGTAGAAAAACACCGTGTCACTATGAATTGAAGAAAAAACTGAAAATGAACTACTATTTCTATTGTAGAGGAGTCACAAACAATCCAAGTCAGTCCAAGTAAGTAGAGAGATCCAAGGAAGGAGTCACAAAGTCTTTCTTTCTAACAGATTCGCAAATTTGCAAAATAAATATTTTTTTAAGAGAGAGAAAGAAATCCGTCTTCCAATTTTAACACAGTTTTCACTCCAATTTGATTGTACACATAAAACAGGGACACACTTTCATTTATTCTTAAGAAATCGCTAGGCAAATATAAAACGGGGAAAGTATTGTCCAGGTCACTGCAAAAAAAGCTTCACTTTAAGAGACAGGCTTGCTTTGCCCCCAAAAGGACAATAAAATTGGTGATCTCCAGTGAATGTACAATCATTGATTATCTTCTTACTGTAAAATCTTTCCTGATTGACGACAGGGTCACAATGACATTCAATCCATATTACCCCACAAATGCACTTACAAAAACTGTGAGTTATATTATGTGTGTGTGTGTGTATGTGACACTGTGTGTACAAAATTATCAACTGTATTTTTGTTTCTCTACCTGTGAACACAATAAGTAGTCACTGTCCTGTCCTAAAATATCCACGTTAAATATATTTAAACTGATATAATAATTTGATTTTCCAATGTCTTTGTCCACTTTTAGTCGATTTTTGTCCGGCACAAGGCCGTGAGACTTGCAACTTCCGGTTTGTAAAAAAACTTTTTTCTCTCTGTCCTTCTTCTCTATAAATGTATCACAATGGGAATCCGAGTTGGGATGATTTGGATAAAAATCGCTGTGCCGAGAAGATTAAATCCCAATCTCCAAGCAACAAGCACATTGAATAACTGTGAATACATGAACGACAAGAGCTCTTCCCTCGATCCTTTCTCTGAGCGTACTGACACTACCCAACCAACATTCGAGCCAACCTGAACAAGAATCACACACACACACACACACTGCAGCGCAAGAGAGAGAAAGAGAAGGTACATTGAGTGAGAACCTCACAGACTTTACGCTGCGTTCAATGTAAACTTACTACCGAGCGAACTCGTGTGTACAATGTTCTGACTACCTACCTTACATTGTACTATGTACATATACAGACGCATATGTCAACAATGGTTTTTGAAACAACTCTGAAAAATTTTACAGGAATCTACATGTAGATACAAAATGTCATTGTTACGACCGGAAAGGAATCCATGTTTTTTAAAAATAAAAATTAGTTGAGAGATAAAGTAGTACAGTTCCGGGTTGTGGGATCAGTAATATTCATCCTCTTTCTAAAATCTGAGGGTAGGGCTAGGCTAGAATTAAGATTAAAATTTGAAAATGATATTTGTTTAGGCAGGAAAAAAAATACTGTGAAATCATCGTCATCCTCAAATATTTGCCATTGACCATTGACACTCCTCAAGAATTTGTAGTAATAAAAAATGTAAAGAATTTCTTCTCATGTATAATTGTATAGAATAACAGAAGCTTATTTATTTGAAAAGTTTGACTTAGATTAACAGGAGGACAATAATATATTATGCACAAGGATTTTAGTTATTTGTGTATGTGTTTGCCTTGTGTTTGCCAAAAAAATGTGACACTCTGCCTAAAGCCGTGGTAGTCGACTATAATAATCGTATAAGTTATAGTTTTTCATTAATGTGTCCATATAAATATTTACTGTAGAGTAGTAAATTTACTACTCTACCGTTGCACTTATATTTACATAATATCAAAAACGATATTATCTTTAAATTAAATCACAAAAAAAACAGTAAAATAATACTGTGTACAGTATATAAATACACTTTCGTACGTTATTGTAATATGCAAATTCTCTTCCCTAACTCTGCGTACAGTAATTTTATCTCAATAGCTGAAAATTAAACTGTACCAAGTCTAATATATATTAGACATTATGTAGTTTACAAAAATAATTTTGTGATACAATGTTTTACTATGTAAAACTAATTTTTCTAAAATTGCATCTTATGCAGCTTTCACAAAGTTCAATTATTGGGTGGGTAGGACAAGAGATTCTAAAATATGGTGGTGGGAGTTAATGTTAACAATTTTACTTTATACATCTTCTAATTCTTAGTTCGCTCTCAAGTTCCTCCGTCATTAACAATCGTAACATTATATATTGGAATGTTGTACACAGACACATTATTTTCCTACTAGTAGTTACACGCATTCATTTGTTTTTTACACATTGTTGAAGGTACACAAAAAAACGTGCATACATAATAATGTGTAGTATTTTGTGCATATATAATTGCACCCTAAAAGATACCTCCAAACAGTACACTTTTAAAAACAATACAAAATCACAAACCTTAATCAAGAGTGAGAGGCAGTAGTATCTTGTAAACTAGAATTATTTGTCGGAGGAACTAATTTTACTTCTGACTCGGGTGTTGTCAGCACAGGAGTTTGAAAAGTCAAACCAATATTATTGGTACGTATTGTTGACGGTACTCCTCCTCCTCCCGTCATTCCTTGATCATGAATATTTTCCTGGGGGAATGAATTTTGAGTTCCCACAAAGCCCGTTGTTGGACCACCACCTCCTTGTGATTGTTGCTGGTACATGAATGACGACGATTCAGCACTATTCTGACTTTTGCAACGGAAATAGACAGCTAGTCGGCTGAAGAATGTTAAATGATTGTATATCATGCCGACTGTAGCATATACACCTCCAATAATAGCACATAAACGGACTAGAAGTTTCATCAGAGAGTAGCTCTCTTGAGTCACTTCAACCTGTTTTTAAATTACCAAGAATCAAATTAAGAATATTACAGTTTCAAATTTTTCGGATTGTAATGAAAAGCAAATCAATTGTTTAAAATTATAGCAGTGTTTTAAAATTATATTAGTTACTATTGCACAAGCTCCGAAATTACCTTCATGCCACTCATCTCGTATTTAAAAAAAATTCCTGAAATCCCGTGTGAACCTAAGTAGAAATACAATGTATTATGCTCATGTTCTATTATGTACCAACAAACGATTAAAGATTTTTCTGAATTATGTATTTTTAATAATAATAATTAGAAAGGAAAAAATAGTACCTTTTCCATGATCAATTTCTCTCTCTAGCTCTCTGACTGAATACTGGAAAATTTGGTAAGTTCTAAATTGGGTTTTTACAATGGTAGGTACTATCTGAATGAAATACTGGTACAACGTTTGATCTGTGAAAGACGGAAAATGAAACAAAATTCAAAAACCAGATTGACTATAATAATTTTGGAAAATAGAATATTTTGCTACATTCCAACTGTTTGATAAAAATCTTAACTACTTACGATTATGTGCAATCTTCTCGTCTCCCTCCAGAGAGTGAATTATTGCAGAAGATTTATCTCCAAACGAAAACTATGAATTATATGACGTGAATGGCATTAATATACTATACTCGTAGAAATAATGTCGAGAGCAATAACAATCTGTTTAAATTACGAATTGTCCTAACACAAATTTGTCTAAAATACCTTAGATATACGATGACTAAAGTTGTAATCTCGTTCGCTCATGAAAGCAGCAATATGAGCATGACCTCTGAAAATGAAATTGTATTAAAAAAATAAATAATAATTGACTGAAAGAAAATTAATTAGCCTTTGAACTAATAATGTATAAGGTTTACAAAACAATACATACCTTGGTAATGGTAGCGTTTTCCCAGCTATGAAAGATGGCAAAATAAATAAATTAAACAATGCTCTTCTGTGGCTTCATATGGAAATAATGTAAAATTTAAAAATGTACCAGTAATATGAAAGTTTCCTGCAACTTTGTTGAGTTCCAAAGTTCCATGCAGTCGGCAAGCTAAAGAAAGAACATGAATATTTTTTTGTCACGACTAGACACTACAAATGATATTTCTAAAGTAAAGAGAGAGAGAGAGACGAATAAAAAATACCTTGAGCAACCCCCCTTCGATGTTTCTCATCAGCAGACCTACAAAATGAAGAACTCGCACAAAATGTAGAATGACTATAGATTTAAAACTTTTTGCAAATGAGGAACAAAATTTCTATAATGAAATTTAATGACTTACATTTTTGGCATTTCACTGTGAATATTCATAAAGTCATTTTTCCACAACAACTTGTGAAGAGAATGGTACCTGGATAATGAAGAATATAATGTTAAGGTAAATAAGTTACAGAGTTAATTGCTGTAAACTGTGACAATATACATTAGTAACAACTCTCTTACTGTTCTCTTAAGTATGAATTGAAACTTGATTTTGCATTAAAGTAAGTCCTTTGTATATCATTTAGCTCAAAATGAGTAAATTCTTCTTGAAGCTCTCCAAACTTCATTACATTCTGATTTGTCGAATCTACTATATCAGCTCCAATGACTGAAATAAAAATGGTCATGGTTAAAAAATGCATCATTCATGTGTAAAACATAACTTAATAATGATTTTAACTTACTTCCACAAGGCATAGCCACTGTAATGTCGACAGTGATTGAGAGCTTAGAGTCAATATCAGTGTCAGGACTAAAATGAAATTTAAAATCAGTGTCCAGATAGGCAGAAATTTCTAAGACCATTAACCAGACAATGATGATGAGGGCTGTCACGGCAGCTATATCAGAAGATTGCGGCACATGTAAAATATACAAATTTTTTGTTCACTTTCAAAATGTTAAATAACAAAAAAAGTAAATGCCTTCACAAATTGTAAATTACAATGTAGAGACTACATAGAATACTGAGTATTCAATACTCAAACATTTCCAACCTGTTCCTCCATAAGAATTTGATTCCATACATGTGTCCGGGACTTTGGGAAAGACGTCAATGTCTATTTTAAAAAAGAATAAAATATTTATGAGGAGTGTTTGGAAAATCTATTTAAAAAATTATTATTATTACATACCTTCCACAACTTTTAGGACATCACGTCTTCTTCGTCGTAGCTGGGGTTGGACGGACATCCTTCTTATCTTCCTTTAAATAAACTCTCAGTAACTATTGAATAATTAACTAGCCTGACATATTTTTTATTTGATGAAAATGATTCCGAATCCGATTTGAAAATTTTTCCCTCTAAACTCTCTATGCCACTACAATTTCCCTCCTTCACACTTTCCTTTCGCAGTCCTGTCCTCAACAGGTCAAATTTTGTCAAAATTGAAGAAAACGGGACGTTGACAGTGTCAAATTGACACTACGACTGGACGCGGTGGGGTCAAGAGTGCCTTTCAGTCAAGATGCAGAATCCGGATCTGATTGAGATAAACGAAGAGTCTCCAAATGTCAAATGTGTATTCTGTTCTAAGGTGAGTTTAGTCCACGCTTTGTACTCGTTTTCCTCGACATGTTATTTATGTATTTTTTTGATTTGTACATTCTAGTCTCAAGTGAACACAATAGAATGGGGTCAAATGTACCAGCTGAAAGATTTGACGCTCCATTACTTTTGTATGGTAGGTTACAGTAAACTTCCTAAGTTATGATAAGTTTGATGTTTCCAATCCAATTCTTTCGTTGTTGTAAGTAATATGTAAAGAAAGATTTATTTATTTTATCAAACAGCTCTTCTCTTCTGGATTGGAACAAAAAGGAGATGATCATGAAGGAGTTCTTGGATTTTTGATGGAGGATCTTCGAAAGGAAATCCGTAGGGGAGAGAAACTGGTAAGAGTAAAATTATGACTCATTGTACACGACTCAGGTCTATTGATATTATTTCTTATTACTATTCTTTGTTGTGTTATAGAAATGTAAAATATGTCATACGAATCGGGCAACTGTCGGGTGTACAGTAAAAACTTGCAAACGCAGTTTCCATTTTACCTGTGGTGTTGAGAAGGGAACATTGCATCAGTATGGTGAAAATTACCCGTCATTCTGTCGGCAGCACAAACCAGTCAAAAAGATCCCTGAGGAACTGTCTTG